>BPLR01011322.1:0-13255 GCA_021605095.1 Caerostris extrusa
TTCATGTCTATGGAGTGTGAGAAATAAATCTGTAAGTCAGAATGTTCTGTTGGAATAAAGGAGAATGGGTAGAAGATACGAACCTTCGAGATATTCCTTCTGGAGACATTAGTTCAAAATTTCATCATCTGCTATATTTATATTTGTTTCGTATACTATACTTCGTTCCCAGCATTAGAAAAACAACAGCAACATAAAAATTCTCAAAATCAATCAAAAATATAAATTTAATAGAAGTAGACAAATATAAATATAATAATTCTATAAATTTAATAGAAATATTAATATTCTATCATATTTTGAAAATATTCTGATCTATTCATATTAAGAAGTACGGAATCTAGAAACTTAATAACTAGTATCCTTTAAAAATTTGGTAAGAAAATTGAAAACTGATTATGAGAAAAATAGATTATGAGTATTATTATTATTTTACAATTTCGATGTCTTTTAAATTTAAGTTTAGTGTTTCTCAGTTCCTTTAGTTCTTAGATTAATTATTTTGTTTACTTTTTATGTTGTATATCCAATGAAAAAAAAAGTTATTTTCACCATTATTAAGTTCACTTCAGCATTATATATTAGAATTTTAATTTATTTCATGGTTATATTTTCAGAATTTTATTGAATTTCATCATTATAATTTAGAATTTTTAAGTTATTTCCAGCATTATAGTTTAGGATTTTTAATTTCAGCAATTTTAATCCAGCATTACCAAACTTCAGTAAATAAGTTAATGCATTTTAATTTAAGGACATTTTTGAAAAATTTATTAATAAATACTTCTTGATAAAAATCATTCTTTCATGTTATCAATAAGGACAATTCTATCTCTAAATAATAAATAAATAAATAAATAATCTAAAATTTACCTTCATTTTCATTGTACAAAAATAACTTAACTCAATAAAGACATAAATATGAAAACCGAAAACAAAATCAAATAAATTTAAACTTTGTTAACATCAATGAAAAAGTTTGTTTTTAAAGGTATTACTCGGATATTATGCTTTACACCACTAGAGCTATTTATGGAGAAAATAGTCGGTCATTCTAAAATGACATCTGTTTGTGAATGAGTCAGACGATTTTTAAAAGTTTGGAAGGAATGAGGGGGAGGGTGAAAAATGCTCTTATCTTCATTCGGACACGCAGGTAGCCAATGCTCATAAAAATGCATCCCTTTCGCCCTATCTGCATATGGACTCTGGTCAAGTATCGTTTGCACCTTAGGCGTGCCCCCTAAACTTCAGGGAAAGAGTTTTATCGTTTGCACTTTTGGGGGACGAGATAAGGGTTAGGGGATGGTCAGTGCCTGATAACGAGCTTTTGATGGCACCCTTTGCATTCATTGGCAGTCGGGGGGAATTTCCATGAATAAATTTAAAAAGGAAAAAAAAAAAATTGAGCAACGAAAATATTTAAAATTTAGTTCAACTCTGAAAAAAACATTCAGTTCAGAAAAATTTGTACGATTTCTTAATTAATTGAGTTATAATATTTATCTCGAAATCTACTTGTATTGCCAAAATTTAAATAAACTTGTCAAAATTTTATTAAAGTAGCCTTACCTCTAAGGCTATCTATTTTATTAAAATAGGGTTACGCTATTTATTAGGCTTAAATTAAGTTTTTTTAAGTAACCAAAAGCAATATGATTCCTCTCTGAGTTATACTGAATGCTCATATTATTAAATATGTTTTCGTGTTAGTTATATAGTAACGTTTTCATGGTATTTATATGGTAGTATTTGCATGATATTTATATGGTAACGTTTGCATGGTTTTATGTAACGTTCGTATAGTATTATGTGGCAGCACTTGCATGTTATTATATGGAAATAGTATATGGTATTTATAAGGTGACATTTGTATAATATTTACATGATAACTTTCACATGATATTATATGGTAACGTTGTAGGGTATTTATATGGTAAC
Organism: Caerostris extrusa; assembly: GCA_021605095.1. Classification (NCBI taxonomy): domain Eukaryota; kingdom Metazoa; phylum Arthropoda; class Arachnida; order Araneae; family Araneidae; genus Caerostris; species Caerostris extrusa. The sequence continues at coordinate 1,942 of BPLR01011322.1, forward strand.
ATTGCATGGTATTTGTAAGGTAACGTTTGCATAATATTTACATGATAACTTTTACATGGTATTTATATGGTAACGTTTGCATGATATTTACATGATAACTTTTGTATGGTATTTATGTGGTAACGGTTGTATGGTATTTATGTGGTAACATTGCATGGTATTTGTACGGCATGGTATTTTAACTAATGCAATTTGATTCTTATCTGTATGAATGACTTGAGCACCTTTACAACATATCCATTTTTAATGGATTACCACATTTCGGATTATAACGCTTAAAACTCGTATTTATAATAAATTCTTATTATTTCTTTAACGAAAAACATTTGACATTTAAATTAATAAATATATCCTCTAGTTATTAATTAGGGCTATGTTTCTGTTAGAAATTATTTTCATTGATAAAAAGAAGAAAAATAAAATTTTCAAGATTAGGTTTGGTTTGTCGCTCTACGGTCATCTTGTGCACACTTCAGGCTAAACAGACCGGGACCTACAGTTTAAAGTGGATTCGAACCACTACGAACATCCATGGCACCGCCGGGACTCGAACCGAATCCTGTGGTACCGAGCACCAGAGCGCTAGCCACTCTGCCATTCAAGCCCAGAATTTTCAATAAGAAATACCCTTTGAAAATATAATTAAATATATATTTTTAAGGGTGTGCAGAAGATCTACCTCCCCGTGTTGCACCTGGTAACACTTTTTAGTGGCTAAAAGATCTGCAACTTGGCATTATTGTTAGATTAATGAACACTGTTTCAGCATGTTTTATTGTATTATCTGTTTGTTTTTTTTTTTCCGTTGTTCTTTTTTTTGCTGTAACTGTTCATAATCTGCCAATAGAAATAAAAAAAATGAAATATATTTTTTTAAAAATATGAATACCAATTTTTCTGTTTTCTGGGATTCATGGAAACTTTGTCTAAAAAAGCATGCTCACATAATTAACTCTAAAGAGTTGATGAGTATATGAGTTTTATAATAACTAATCTTATAAAATTTAAAAGGAAGGGATTATAAAAGGAATACAACATATAAAAAAGGAAAATATATGAGAAAATATAGAAAAAAAGAAGAAAATGTAGCATAATTTACATAATTGAGTGCATATAATGGTTACATATTTTTATAAAAATTATATTTTTGAATAAAAATCCATGATATAATATGCTCTATTTGCGATGTTTTTTTTTTTTTTTTTTTTTCTTATTTCCATGAAATAATTTGCTGGCACTAGCATCGTAATTATAAACATTTAATATCCATCTCAGTTTCAGACAATATTTAACATCTCAAACAAAATATTATTTGCCTAATAGCTTGAAAGCAATATGACACTACCTTCTTTACATCAATTAACATAATTATACAAAAAATCCCTCTATAACCCTACTGTAACATTCTACATATAAACACAAACCGGTGTCAAAACCAAACATTACGAGCAATATTTAAGAAAAGGAAAACCTCTTTGATGGGGAAAAAAATAATAACTAAGCAGCAAGGGTGAAAAAAAAAAAAAAGAAGGGAAGAAATAAAGGGAACTTCAACCAAATCCTCATACAAAAAGGAAAAAAGAAAACCGAATCTGTCACCCACTTCACTTTAATTCCTTCCCTCTCGCTTTTCACCTTTCTTATCAGGGTCTTATCCCTCTGCATGAAGGGGGAGGGGAGGAGGGATGAAAAAGGGAAAAAGGTACCGCCCGAGGGAGATAAGGGACCTAAGCTAATCACTTGAACTAATTGGTACCCTGGAAAGACGTTTACATAAAGCTTTCTCGGTTTCTTGCTGGGGATTTTTTACACGTCCTCCCATGAGGAAAAGAGGGATTTTTTCCTTGCTCTTAATGCATGTGTTGAGCATGCCTAGGTGCTTTCTTTGTCAACAACCTCATAGGGGATGGCGTAAAAATTATGGGAAATACATCTTGTAGCTTGAGCAAAGTTATAGAAAGTTAACTAGGTTCCTAGAACAGATATTTCATTTATAAAAAAATTTTTAATTATAAAATAAGTTAAATGTATCGATTTCTAAGATCCCAATTTTTTAAAAAATCTTATATCACTACATAAGCACGTCCCTTTTTGTAAATGAGTAAGAAATTGTAATTAAAAGGAAGTTCTGATAATTTTATAAGATTTGGTTTGGTTTGTCGTTTCGGGGCATCTTCGTAGGCACATTTTTAGGGTTAAACAGACCGGGAGCTACAGTTCTGAGTGGATTCCGAACCACTCATAAACGTCCATGAGTAACAAGGATTCGAACCTGGAGCCTATGGTACCAAAAGCCGGAGCGCTAGCCAATTGGCCATCAGGCCGCTAAATTGATATGCGAAAAGCACGTTTTTTAGAGAAATATTTTTATTTTATTTTTTTTTAGTATATATTATGAATAACCTTATTTATCCTTCCTTCTGGCCTTTGGTACCTCAGGTTCGAATCCTGGCGGTAGCATTGATGTTTGTGAGTGGCTCGTAATCCACGTTAAACTGTAGGTCCCGGTCTAATTATCCCAAAGTGTGCACAAAATGATCGTAGAGCCAAACTTTTATCTTCCTAAAAGTTCGTCAAACAAATATTGTACTTTCATATCGACACAGAGCTATCATAATACAAATAATAATAATAATAATAAATAAATTAATTAATTAATTAAAAATGACATGTAAAACAAATACATATACAATTGCAAAATAACATAACTACAATAACATACTACAATTGCAATTGCAAAATAACATAACTACAATAACATAAGCAACTACAATTACATACAATTACAATAACATAATACTACATTTACATACAATTACAATAACATTTACAACTACAAAAATACAAAATAAATAAATAAATGATAAACCTATACAAAATCAAGATAGGACAACTTTTAAAAAACATACTGGAATCTTTTAAAATGAAAAAGAGGGAAGGTTTAATATCAGGGGCATATCTTTAATCAAAGTAAGCATAGTTTTAGCTTCAGGATATTAATATATTAAGGTAAATTATATGGTGAATAAATAATGTGTTATACTTTTACCATGTTAGCTATGTTTTTCCACTTCTTGTTATAACTCCAATTCTTTTTTAAAACACACAAAAACTTGAGAACATTTGAATTATGTTTGTCAAAATATTGCCACTTGCTGTGAGTTGTACCAATCTAGATAGATGATTTACTAGATTAATAAATAATTTACTAGAATTGATCTAAATCTATACTCATTATTGATATGTTATTTATTTATTATTATTTTTTTTAAACTTGAGTGGTCTTATGTTACAGCTATGTATGCCTCGAACAGCCCACCAATAGGAAGGAGGAGAGGCCCTTGCCTTCCGAATGTCTTTTAGGAGTAAATGCCCACCAATTTGCCTTAATTACAAGAGAAAATCCGGTAAACATCCACAGGGTAGAATGATTTCAGATGAGACATGCTTTACATACCTTGCCACAACTAACAAGTCTTTTTGTTTCTGAAAGTGGTGAATGCAATAGAGGTTACAAGGGATTCGAATCTGGAGTTCTACTTGCCACTAAGCAAGTATAAGTATTAACTTATGAATTTAATTTTGGAAGGAGAATCTGTCAAAAGAAACAAATTTTCCATTTCTCCTTGCAACCAACCAGTAAGCTATTATAACATCTTATAAATAAATTAATAAATAAAATAAAATATCATAAAGAAGTTTACTATGGTTCCATTCATTTATACTCTGAAACAAAGAAAACTGTGTACTATTCTATACTTGTAATTTTAGACAATCTAGACCACTAGTCCAGACTCTATCATTTAAGATTACATGTTTTCTAATTTTTAATTTTATTTATATTACTTTTAAGTGGAGTGCAACGTAGATCTATCTCCTCGTGGTGCACTTCGAACAACGTACGGTAAAATGAACACGGCCTTCAGTCTGGACATCAGTGTGAGTTGCTTAGAGTTCTGCAGTGGACGCAGGTGGATTGTCCCAAAAAAGAGAGAGGATAATTAAAAGGCCCTTAGGCGCTCCTTGTTTGATGGTGTTGCCGCTAGAAACAGTCACAAACCATGGTACGATCCTATTCATACGGTTTTTCAGTAGTCCCGATTGTTTCGGCAAACACTTTCACAGAATTAAACTGGCTCCTGACTCTCTGTCTCCTGTGTGATAACCAGGAAGAAATGGACATGTTTCACCTTGCTTCCTGTTCTGCACTGCCTCCTGTTTCTTTATGGAAGCGTTGCTAGATTGCCAGACTTAAGTGGATGGATGAACTGATGTTATTTGTTTCAATCTTGTTCTTTGAATTTATTTTTCTATGATGTCTGTTGTTCTGAAAACGTGCCATTGGAAATAAAAAAAATATACTTTAAAGTTGGTCAATTTTATTTCCGTTGTTTACTATGTGACTGCAAAAACCCCATCTAAACCATGTGTGTATTATATTTGTAAATGGCATTTGATCTGAAGATACTCACAACTAATACAACAGATTTTGTAATAGATTTACGGTAGGCTAAAGAACATTCACTAGAGGGAATTAGGAATAATTTGTTCAAAAATGAATTCTGTCACAAGAGAAAAAGGTGAAAAACTTCCACTAATCAGTACCTGTAACCGTGCTTCCTCTATTCACTGCAAGAGCGCCCCTTGTGGCGTTCAGGAGAAATGATCAGTAGTCCTCGAGACTCTCAGCAGAAAGAAAAGTACGTTTTTTTTTTTTTTCTGTTGAGAAACGTTTAGTTTACAGTCCCTCATCCCGATAGGAAATATATTTAAAATGGCATGTATAAGCTGGCCTACAGATTCTTACTTGGAGAGATAGTATATTCCGTCATCCCGCGCAAACCTAAGTATCGGGTATTCGGCTTGGAAGTGAAGTCTTTTCACGAATCTAGAATTATTCGTCGTCTTTAAATGTGTATGTCTCTAATTGTACATATGTGCTGTTTGTGTGCATGCAAATAAAGCTGTGAGTTCTGAAACCTGTGTCTCAAATCTCAACCCAACCACATCCAGTTGCAATCCAGCTGCCCAACTGCACTCTACATACCTTTATACATCGGTATAGAACCCTTTAGAAAAACATTTTAGTAATCGCTGACGAATCTACTTATTCTTCAAAGCAATGATTACTGCATATCTTACTAACAGAAATAGAATGCTTGCTCATTCGCATGATAATTAGCGACTGAACTATAAGTGGACATTATATAACAGGCTATGTATCTTTTAGTCATCCATGTTGGCTGTTTTTTCAAATTCACCAATCTATACTATATTTTAAATTAACAAAATTTATTCACTTTTAGGTGTTACGAAATAACTTCTTTCCGTTTAGTTTATTTTTTATTGCATTTAAATTTATTGTTAATTAATTTTTTTTCACTTTATTTATGAGAAAAGGTCCCAGTAAGAAAGAAGAAATATCTGAAAACATCATCATCTTCATCATTGGCGCAATAGCCCCATGCTGGGCCAAGGCTGTAGAGCGTTGGGCATAGGGCTGACAGCCTTACCCTGTAAAAAGGAAATCATCTCTCGTCTCATAGTCTGCTAGTAGGTTGTTACGCCACTGATGATAATGATGAAGTTGACCTATTGCTTGAAAAAATTCGAAAACTCTGATGTAAATTAAAAAAAAATTTAATTTCAAATTTTTATCATATATAATATCATCATCATCATTGGCGCAACAGCCCCATGGTGGGCCAAGGCCGTTTGCCTGGTAGCAGGTTATGAGACGAGAGATGATTTCCTTTTTACAGAAATAGGTTGTCAGCCTTATGCCCAATACTCATATTAGACCGGGACCTATGGTTTAAAGTGTTTCCGAACCCCTACGAACATCCATGGCACCGCCGGGGCTCGGACCCGAAACCTGTGACACCAAACACCAGTCACTTGATCATCTAGCCCTAACTTAAAGCATAGTATATCTTATTATCAGATATTCTTCTTAAAATGATTTCAAAACTGTTTTCTAATAGCCAAATATGTAAATACATACTAGTTCATATAAAAATGTTATTTTTTTTTTAAATGGAAATTTTTGTAGATTGTATGAAGCAATATAATGTTTAAATGACGCAATACTGAAATAATAATTAATTAAATATTGTAATGAAATTTTCAATAACATTAAATTCTGATAAAGAAAATTAAAAAATATTTAAAAAGTAGCAATATATTCACAGCCCCTCACTTTCAAAAACAGCCGCCGTTGAAAAATAAAGTAATAAAAATAATCACCACAATATAAGAAAAACAAAAAAATTGTAAAAAAATTTTAAATAAATAAATAAAAAAAAAAAAAAAAATCTTGTATTACTGAATTTTCTATCTGCATAACGTAGCTTAATTTTTTTCCCTTTTTTTATTTTTTTTTAAACTACCCTTTTTCCATTATTATTATTGAAGAAACCCTATCAGCCAACGTGTCTTTCAACAGTTGTTTTTCTAAGGTCTTTGACTTGACACACTGCCAACCGATATTTTCAACGTTGCCAAAAAGAAAACAGAAAAAAAAAAAAAAAAAGAGAAACGTGCGCGACTAAATCTTTTTTTGAGGTTTTTAGAATTTAATAATCCCTAAGGTGACGACGGATGCCTGGTCGGAGGGGGAAAAAAGGGGAAAAAAATAAAAAAAAAAAAAATTAATCCTTGGGATTATGTGGTGAGGTGAATTATAAAATTAATTGAAAAATGTATAGAGGGTTGCGATCGAGTTGTTTGTCTTCCTTCTCAGACGTTGGCTGATCAAATAGGGAAAAAAATCTTTTTCTACTTTTCAGTCTTTGAAAAAGTTTTAGAGGCAGGAAGAATCTTTAGCTTCCACAGGGAATAAGAGAGGGAAAAATTCAATTAATTCCCCACCTTTTGAGGATTTTTTACTTGGATTTTGCGATTTCTAGCTTGAAACATGTGTGGAAAAAAAAAATCCCTTTTTTATAAATCGTTGTATAAATACGAGATTTAAATCCAAATTTCCTACCTGTCAAACTTTTACTTCACTTGGAAATGTCTGCTGTTCGCTTTAGAGAATGTTTTTTCTTTAAATGTATTTGTGATTGAGTGAAGTAAATAAAAAATAATAAACATATGCTATATTTATTTGTTTGTAATGGTTAAATGGTTGGATAGATTAATAAAAACAGGAAGTTATAGAAGGATGAGAAAAAAAACAATATGATGGACTAAGTTTACACTATGACAGCAAATATTTTATTCTTATATGATCTACTGTTGTCCAGCTTCAGAAAAGATATATTTTTTACTTTAATTTATTAAGAAAAATGTCAGGAAATGTTAAGGAAATACTGAGAAAATAGGCTCACCAAAGCAAATAAAATTTCATCATTCAAAGACTATATCAGAAAGTCTAATATAGTCTTTTAGAACCTGACGGCCGAGTGACTAGGGCTCGGTGATACAGGTTTCGTATTCGAGTCCCGGTGGTGCCATAGATGTTTGTAGTGGTTTGGAATCCACTTTAAACCATAGATCTCGGTCTACTACTACTACTACTAATACTACTACACCACACCACACTACATTACTGCGCTTAGAGCTGAGTTTCCCTATATAGTTTGAGAATGATGTGGGTGAGAAAAGTCTGATTGGGCTCCGTAACGCTCTTACAGGCATATTAGATCGAGACTTACGGCTTAAAGTGGATTCCGAACCACTACAAATACCAATGACACCACCGGGAGACTCTTACCCGAAACCTGTGGTACCCAGCGATAGTCACTCGGCCATTAGAAAGGCCATACAGATTCATAGATCCCATCTAATATGATTATTGGGCGTAGGACTGACAATCGTACAACTTGAAATGAAAATATCACCTGTTTCGGAATCTGCCAATAGGTGAACGGCTATCGTCCAACATGGATTGTAGTGCCAAGCAGTTAGTTAGTAAATATAGTATTTTACTAACAAAACATGGTCTTAGTGACATTTCAATATCAGCAATGAGCCTTGTTGTAATACAAAAAAAATATATAATACCTATAAAATTAAAATTCCATATGATTTTTCATATAAACAGCTTTATATTAATCTATAAATACAAAAATCATTATTGTTTCTGAAAAAGGGAAGCATTAAATAAATTTCACCTTTAAAATAAAATATCCAAGTAAATCCAAGTATCCTTATTTTAAATGCATTTTAATTGATCAAAGCCTTGTCAAAAAATTTATTATAAAAACACGTACAAATATTTAATTCATATCATTAAAACAAAATCAAAAAAACGAATATAAAATGAAAGATTTTTTGAATTTAAAAAAAAAATAAGGATTCAGACTATATAATAGAGTTTTTGCATACCGTATTTTGGGACGTCCGTTAGCTTTTTCTCCCTAGCGCGCATGCTCATAGGAAACATTATTACAGATACGCATGCGCAATTTCCTATGAGCATGCGCGCTAGGGAGAAAAGCTAACGGACGTCCAAAATACGGTATGCAAAAACTCTCTAATAAAACATTTGAAAAAAAAAAAATTTTTTTTAATTTTAAACTTCAGAAAATTACAGTTTTGTTTTTTCAAGAAAATATTTAAAAACAAATAAAAGACAATTCCTAATCTCGTTCACTGAAATGTGCGAATGATTTGATGAAAATTAAACAATGAAAACGTATTAAATATTTTTCTCTTTACGCGAATTTGTCCATATAGAATGAAGTGGAAAAGTATAATTTTCAACAATAACGTTTCTTAACTGGAAATAGGTTAAAATAAATAAATTAAATTAAAAAATTATAAAAAAACCTGCTTAAGAAAATGAGATTTTTATTTATTTATTTATTTTGATAAAATGCACGATTCATGTACTTATTATATGAAAGAAAAGTAAAGCTTAATTTTTCTTTCATATAGTTTTCAAATTAAATTTTTCTTTTATTTTTAAAATTAAAATTTATTTTTAATGCAATATTGTATGCAAGTTTTATTTCCTGTGACTTATGATGACCAAACTTCATTTGGTGAAAAGATATTTGCATTTTAAGATACATACTGATATATATAATATTTAAATATAGCGATATTGAAATCTTAATAATGAATTGAACATTATAAAGAAATTTTAAATAAATTAAATTCAGGTAAAGAAAATAAAAAAATATTTAAAAATTAGTAATATTTTATCATCCACTGACTTTGAAAAACAGCTGCCGTTGAAAAATAATGTAGTAAAAATAATATAATACATCTGAGATCTATCTACTTTCTGCTGATGTTACTATCTGCATTTTTATCTATAAAAGTAATATATTTCCGATCTATGCACTTTCTGCTTTTAAAATTTGTATTATGTTAAAGCCTGCAAGAAATGTTATTGTTTATCTACCAAATAGATCTACTCAAAACTCATATTAAGTAAGGATACTGTAAAATAAGATTAATAATATATATTAAGTAAAAATGTTTAATTACATTTTAAATGAAATAAACCTTTATTAATAAGAGCCCTTGATTTCATTTATGTCATCTTTCGTCAAAAAGTATATATTTTAAGTTTATATGCAGTTATACACTCATGTCCATAAATTAAGGATAATGAAATTCAGGCAAAAGAAAGAGACAGAAGTAAAAGCAAATTTGACATATTTGTAAAGTCTATTTATTAAACAAAAGGTAAAGAGCAAAAAAGTTGCTATATGTTTGACATAATTAATAAAAATTGCTGATTTTTACTCCTGGAGCAAATTTCAAAAAGAACCTATTGACAAAAAACAGTATAACATGGTTAGTATGATGGTTAATGTGGAGTATGTCTCCCGGACGATGCAATACAGGCCTTACAACGCCTAGGCATGCTGAGTATCAAATTATCAATCTGATCTTGGGGAATATTACACCACTCATCAAGCAATGCCCTCCGAAGTTCCAGTTGACAGGTGGGAGGGGGTTGACGGGCTGCAATTCGTCGGCCAAGCATATCCCACACATACTCTATTGTTCAAGTCCGGTGAGTATGATGGCCAATCCAATATGTAACCGGCAGAAAGCTACCCAATCAACAGGATTTTCGGGAGGCTTACTGATGATGATTGTAATGTGCAAAGATCAGATTGATGAAGACCGGCACCACCACAAACCGCCTGGGGCCTTCCATGTAACTAACCATGTTATACTGTTTTCAAATGATTCTTTTGGAAATTTGCTCCAAAAAATTTGCAATTTTTGATTAATTATGTCAAACATAGAGCATCTTTTTTGCTCTTTACCTTTGTTTAATAAATAGACTTTTCCAAATAAGTCAGAATTTGTTTTGCTTATGTCTCTTTTCTTTGCCGGAACTTCATTATTTAATTTATGGACATGAGTGTATTTTATTTCAAGGTAGAATACAAGATGCTTTCTTTTGATTTTCATAAAGATGTTTAATGTTTTTGTATGATGGGATAGTAATATAGTTTTTTGCTATAGAAACAATACACAGCTATAGTAAGTAGAATATACACTGAAGTGACAAGTCATGGGATACTTCCCAATATCGTGTCGGCCCTCCCTTTCGCCCGGCGAAGTGCAGCAACTCGATGTGGCATGGACACAACAAGTCGTTGGAAGTGCTCTGCAGGAATATTGAGCCATGCTGTCTCGATAGACGTCCCATAATTGGAAAGCGTTGATGGTGCGGGATTTTGGGCACGAACAGACCTCTCGATGATGTCCCATAAAACCATCGTGGGAGTTCATGTCGGGCGATCTAGGGGCCAGATCATTCTGTTGGAGATTGTCCCAGGAATGTTCTTCAAACCAATCGCGAACAGTTGGCCCGGTGACATGGCGCATTATCATCCATAAGAAAATCCCATCGTTGTTTGGGTACATGAAGTCCATGAATGGCTGCAAGTGATCTCCAAGTAGCTGAACATAAGTATTTCCAGTCAATGTTCGGTCCAGTCGCACCAGAGGACCAAGTCCATGCCGTGGAAAAACAGTCCACACCATTACGGAGCCACCACCAGCTTGAACAGTGCCTTGCTGACAGTTTGGGTCCATGGCTTCGTGGGGTCTGCGCCACACTCGAACCCTACCATCAGCTCTTACCAACTGAAATCGTGACTCATCGGACCAGGCCACGGTTTTCCATTCATCTAGGGACCAACCGATATGCTCACGTGCCCACGAGAGTCGCTGCAAGCGATGTCGTTCTGTCAGTAAAGGCACTCGAGTCGGTCTTCTGCTGGAATAGCCCAAGAAAGCCAAATTTCTCCGCACAGTTCTAACAGACAAGTCCCTTGTACGTCCCACATTGATTTCTGCGGTTATTTGACGCAGTGTTGCTTGTCTGTTAGAATTT
>BPLR01011323.1:0-96959 GCA_021605095.1 Caerostris extrusa
GCTTGCCATGTATTGCTGACTCATGAACTTTTCTATTCACCATTTTCTCATCTTCGTCCGGTTTTTCACAAGAGTTTTATTTTACCTCGCATGAATAAATTTCGCGAGCCGTTACTTGTTTTCATCCTTGGGGGAAGGAAAGTAACCATTTTAACTGTGACTGTGGAAATTTGAATGGATGTTTTCCCAAGGTTACCGCCTTCCTGTAGTTATTGGATCGTAAAAAAATATAGAAAAAGAACTATACAATTCGTATGCAAATGAAAGCTTTTATTTTGAAGAGCCCTATTGTGTTTTTAATAAGGCATATGCGATCGCAAAGAAACAGAAAAAAGGAACAAACTAGTAAAAAAAAATACTCCAAGTTCCCAAAAGATTAATAATTCTTTCAGCACACAAATCTATTGCTCATGTGCAGCGAACAAATCCTTTGCACTCAATATTATTCCTAAGAAAATAATTTTATTTCTTCATTACATGCAAGAAAGTTAATTTTCTTTCTTCTATTCATTTATTTTATTATTTATTATTTATTTTATTTTACTTCGCATTTATTTATTTTTATATTTTTTTTCGAGTGAGAGTGTAACCATTTATAAAATATATGGAAATTGAATGGATGTTTCCCAAAGTTATTTCTGCAGTTATTGGAGTAACAGCATAAATTATAAAGTCTGCATTTTGATAAAAAGCTCGTCACGTGATGAGTTTATACTTTTCTATTTATATATTCTCCCATTGATTTCTTTTATTATACTTACAAAATTCGGGACAACGTTTTTTTATGTGTTTCTTACAAGATAATTTATTCTAACAAATGTCTAATTACTAACAAAGTTTAACAAAAACCACTTGTATTTCTTAAAAATTCTTTTTTACAAATATAGATGTTTTATAACTTTATTTAGCGAACATTAAGATAAAACTAATAAAATATTTAGATAAAACTATTGTAGATATATTTCAGTCAGTACATGTTGTTGTTGTCGTATCCCTCATGGAAGAGGGGTTCAGCTTCTGTTCTGATGGAGCACTACATAAAGAAGTCTGACTTCTGCTCCGTGACGCTCTTAAGTAGTAGGAGACTGGTACCTACGGTTAAAGTGTATTCGAACCACTACAAAATTTTTTAAGATATACATATTTCATAACTTTAAAAACTTATGATTGCAATAATTTTTTAGCGAAACATTTAGATAAAATTTTCAGGCCCCATTTCAGTCAGTTGAGCACAACTTTTTGAAAAAAATTTTTTTTCATTAAAACTACTTATTACTTCAATTTAATGCACTCTTTAAGTCAATTAATCACTTTTTTTTTATATGCATATTTTCAAACATTTTTAAAACAATCCGTTTTTACCACATTAATATTGGACGTATCTAAAAATATTAAAATTAAATTAAAATAACAAAATTAATTTAAGTAGAAAAAAGACTCACATATTACCTATAAATAAATTAATTTTACAAATAATGGCTTAATATATATCAAATATAACTAACAAAAATCGTAAAATATATAATTCATATGCAAATGAACGCTTTATTTTGAAGAACCCTCGTTTAGTGTTTTTAATAAAAGCATATGCGATCACAAAAGAAACACTAAAAGAACAAACAAGTAAAAAAAAAAAATAAATCTCCAAGTTGCCCAAAGATTAAAAATTATTTCAGCACACAAGTCTATTGCTCATCTGCAGCGAACAAATCCCTCTGCACTCAATATTATTCATAAGAATAAATTAAGTTACCCCTCAGAACATGCAAGTTCGCTCCAGATTCATTTTTTTATTCACCATTTTTCTCGTCTTCGACGGTTTTTCACGAGAGTTTTATTTTACCTCGCATGAATAAATTTCGCGAGCCATTACTTGTTTTCACCCTTCAAAGGAAGGAAAGTAACCATTTTAACTGTGACTGTGGAAATTTGAATGGATGTTTCCCCAAGAGTTACTACTCTTTCTGTAGTTATTGGAGGAAAATTATGCAAGTTTGCTTTGATAAAGCGACCTATGGCTCTTTTGATTTAAATTATGTGGAGGGAGGCAGTTATTAGATCGTACAATGGTCTCTATGGAGTTTTTTGTGTGTTTTTAAAGTTTATCTAGTCCCTTGTTAAAAAAGAACCAAACTAAAAAGTTTTGATTAAATGAGAATTTAGTTCATAAAAAAATCGATCTATTCCATCATAACAGAAAAGTAAAAATATTTTTTTTTTTTATTGCTTATCAAGAAAGTATTATTTTCCTTTTAAACATTTTTTTTTGTGGGCAATGTTTTTCATGAATACAAAAGTATATAAAGTTGCCTTGAATTACAAGTTACTTCTAAACTTCAGAGAAAAACAAAGTATTGTGTATTAAGGTTGTCATTTGAAGGTAGACATGTTTCATAACTTTTATAACTAATTTATGTATGTAATAATTTTTTTCCAAAACAGTTAGATAAAAAATTTTGTATATTTTAGTATAGCAGACTTTTAAAAGTAATTTATTTTCTTCATTAAAACTGATTTTTATTCAATTTAATATCCTTTTAGTGTCAATTGTCATTGAATTAACATTTTAATAAACATATTTTCAGACATTTAACATAAGACAGCAGTATTTACCACATTAATATTGACACATCTGAAAATATTAAAATTAGAAAAATATTAAAAAATATTTAAAAAATAATATTAAAAAAATTAAGAAAAACACTATTAGAATTAAAAAAATTTAATGTTAGAATAAATGAAATGGTTTACTATTTTTTTTAATAAAATTTAAAAAATATTAATTTTATTCAAAAATAATATTTTTATTAAATTTAATATTAGAAAAATATTGAAAATTAAACTTTAAGACTAAAATTGCAGAAAAATATTGAAAATATTTAAAAAAAGTGTAACCCTTGTAAAACATTAAATCACATAAGTTTTTACAAAAAAATTGAACCTGCAAAATAATACTAAGTAAGAAAAAATTAATTAATTTAACAAAAAATGGTTTAATATATTATCAAATATAACTACAAAAAATAGAAAAATATATAATTCATATGCAAATGAACGCCTTTATTTTGAAGAACCTCTCATGTTTTTTTAATAAAGGCATATGCGATGCAAAAGAAACACTAAAAAGAACAAACTAGTAAAAAAAAATTCTTCAAGTTGCCAAAGATTAATAATTCTTTTTCAGCACACAAGTCTATTGCTCATGTGCAGCGAACAAATCCCTCTGCACTCAATATTATTCATAAGAATAAATTAAGTCACCCCTCAGAACATGCAAGTTCGCTCCTGAGATTCATGAACTTTTCTATTCACCATTTTTCTCGTCTTCGACGGTTTTTCACGAGAGTTTTATTTTTACTTCGCATGAATAAATTTCGCGAGCCATTACTTGTTTTCACCCTTCAAAGAAAGGGAAGGAAAAGTAACCATTTTAACTGTGGAAATTTGAATAGATGTTTCCCCAAGAGTTATTCTTTTGCAGTTATTGGAGGAAAATTATGCAAGTTTGCTTTGATAAAGCGACCCTATGGGCTCTTTCCGATTTAAATTATGTGGAGGGAAAGCAGTTATTAGATCGTACAATAGTCTCTATGGACTTTTTTTATGTGTTTATTAAAGTTTATCTAGTCCCTTGTTCATTACTAAAAAGAAGTAAACTAAAAAGTTGTGATTAAATGAGAATTCAGTTCATTAAAAAATCAATCTATTAACATCATAACAGAAAAAATATTATTTTGTTTCTACATTATATCACCTGGAAAGTATTTTTTCCTTTTAATATTTTCATTTTTTTTTTATACGGGCCATGTTTTTCATGAATACAAAAATATATAAATAAAGCTGAAATAAGCAAGTTATGTCTAAGCTACAGAGAAATAACAAAGTAAAGCGTGCATTAAGGTTGTCATTTCAAAGTTGTCATTTTTTAAGGTATACATGTTTCATAACTTTATAATTAATTTATGAATGCAATAATTTTTACGAAATAGTGAGATAAAATCATTGTCGGTATATTTCAGTCAGTTGGAAACAGACTTTTTAAAAAAAGTTTTTTTCTTCATTAAAACTGATTTTACTTCAATTTAATATACCTTTTAAGTCAATTGTCATTTTTATAACATTTTTAATAAACATATTTTCAAACTTTTCGTAAAACAATAGTATTTACTATATTAATATTGACCATCTGAAAATATTAAAATTAGAAAAATATTAAAAATAAAAAATAAATTAAAAAATTTTAATATTAAAAATATTAAAATTATATTAAAGCTTATCAAATTACATGAGATAAAAAATCACATATTTCCTACAAATAAATAAATTTTCCCAAATAATGGTTTAATAAAAATCAAAAAAAAACAAAAAAAAAAAAAAATATATAATTCATATGAAAATTATTTTAAAAACCATCTCGTGTTTTTAATAAAGGCGTATGCGATCACAAAAGAAACATTAAAAAGAAAGCACAAACTAGTAATAAAAAAAAAAATTCTCAAGTTGCCGAAGATTAATAATTCTTTCAACACACAAGTCATTGCTCATCTGCAGCGAACAAATCCCTCTGCACTCAATATTATTCATAAGAATAAATTAAGTTACCCCTTAGAAGATGCGAGTTCGCTCCCAGATTCATGAACTTTTCTATTCACCATTTTTCTCGTCTTCGACCTTTTTTCACGAAGTTTTATATTTTACTTCGCATGAATAAATTTCGCGAGCCGTTACTTGTTTTCATCCTAAGAAAGGGAAGGAAAAGTAACCATTTTAACTGTGACTGTGGAAATTTGAATGATGTTTCCCCAAGGGTTACCGCCTTCTGCCAGTTATTGATCAAAAAAATTATGCAAGAACTTGCTTTGATAAAGCGACTTTATGGGGTCTTTGACGAAATTGTGTTTTTAGAATTATGCATAGGATCGGAAAAAGAAAAAGTTATTAAATCGTACAATAGTCTCTATGGATTTTTTGGTGTGTTTATTAAAAAGTTTATCTAGTGTCTTGTTCATTACTAAAAAGAATCAAACTAAAAAGTTTTGAATAAATGAGAGTTCGCCCCCAGTTCATAAAAAATGTATCTATTCCATCATAAAAAAGAAAATAATTTCATTGCTTGAATTTATTGCTTATCAGGAAAGTTATTTTTTTTTCTTATACATTTGTTCATTTTTTTACTGTGGGAGTGTTTTTCATGAATAAAGAAATATATAAATTAAGCTGAATTAAGCAAGTTACATCTAAACTATAGAGAAATAACAAAAGTAGAGCGTGCATTAAGGTTGTATAATTTTGAAGGTATGCATGTCATTTTTTAAGGTATACATTTTCATAATTAATTTATGAATGCAATATTTTTTACGAAATAGTTATATAAAATCATAGTCGGTATATTTCAGTCAGTTAAAGCGAATTTTAAAAAGTTTTTCTCTTCATTAAAAATTGATTATTTCTTCAATTTAATACTCTAAGTCAATTGTCAATTTTATAACATCTTAATAAACATATTTTCAAACGTTTTAGAAAACAGTCTGTATTTAACACATGAATATTTATAATACATCTAAAAATATTAAAATTAGACCCATTGTCGGTAAAATTAGAAAAATATTAGAAAAATATTAAAAAAATTTTAAAAATATTAAAAAATAATATTAGAATTAATAAAATTTTTAATATTGGAAAAATATTAAAATTGAATTAAAACAGCAAATTAATAAACGCAAAAAACCCACATATTACCTATAAATAAATAAATTTCCACAAATAATGGCTTAATATATAGCAAATAAAACTTACAAAAATCGTAAAAAAATATTAAGTAAAAAAAAAAAATATATAATTCATATGCAAATGAACGGTTTATTTTAAAAACCCTCTCGTGTTTTTAATAAAGGCATATGCGATCACAAAAGAAACAATAAAAGAATAACGAACTAGTAAAAAAAGAATCTCCAAGTTGCTAAAGATTAATAATTCTTTCAGCACACAAGTCTATTGCCCATCTGGAGCGAGCAAATTCCCCTGCACTCAATATTATTCATAAGAATGAATTAATTTACCCCTCAGAACATGCGAGTGCGCTGCCAGATTCATGAACTTTTCTATTCACCATTTTCTCGTCTTCGCCTTTTTTTCACGAGAGTTTTATTTTACTTCGCATGAATAAATTTCATGAGCCATTACTTGTTTTCACCCCTTCAAAAAGGAAGGAAACTAACCATTTTATCTGTGACTGGAAATTTGAATGGATGTTTCCCCAAGAGTTATCCCTTCTGCAGTTATTGGAGGAAAATTATGCAAGTCTGCTTTGATAAAGCGACCCTATGGGCTCTTTCGATTTATAGTATGTGGAAGGGAAGCAGTTATTAGATCTTACAATAGTCTCTACGGATTTTTGTATGTGTTTATTAAAGTTCATCTAGTCCCTTGTCCATTACTAAAAAGAAGCAAACTGAAAAGTTGTGATTAAATCAGAATTCGGTTCATAAAAAAAATGGACAATTCCATCATAACTAAAAAGAAAATTTTATTTCTTTATTGCTTATCAAGAAAGTTATTTTTCTTTCATACATATTTATTTATTCTATTATTTATTATTTATTTTATGTTTCATTATTTTTTTTTTATGAGGGCAATATTTTTTATGAATAAAGAAATATATAAATTAAGCTGAATTAAACAAGTTACTTCTTTATTTATTTATATTTATTATTTATTATATATTTATTTTTTTTTTCATTTTTTATGAGGGCAATGTTTGTTATGAATAAAGAAATATATAAATTAACCTGAACTAAGCAAGTTATGTCTAAATCATACAATACTAACAAAATAGAGCTCATTAAGGTTGCTATTTTGAAGTCAGCATGCTTGTCACGTGATGAGTGTATACTTCAGTAACCTGTTTAGATATTCTTCCACTGATTTGTTATATTGAATGATTATATAATGTTTCAATAACAACTTTATTCAGTATGTGCAATTCCTATTTCATTTATATCATAGGTAATGATCTAGCATGTTAGATTGGTAATATTTATTTTAATTTTTAGCTATAATACTTATCTATTGGTCAGAAGTCATTTTAACCCATTTTAGATTTTAGATTTGTTTTAAGTTTGTATTTCAGAGCTTTGTTGCTTAACATATGCCATGCTAATTTGGCGTTTTTTACATCTATATCATTAGCAAGAAGGAAAAAAATACTATCATACAACAATTTTCAAACAAATGTTTCCTTTATTTAAAATGCTTAATAAATGTAAATTAAATGTTCTTAAATATTTGACGTTTATCTATTGTCAATAAATGAAATTATTTCTTATATTTTGTTCGTTTAATGAGGCTAATAATTATCAGTACAAGTTAATTTGTATATTTTACGTATTTGTTTGATATTTTCCAAGTATAATTTATCTGTGCCTTATTGCATATTTTTTATCAATAAATATATTTATATTAATTAATACAACAAAAATATACAACTGCCTTTCTGCGGAAATACTTGAAAAAGAGGCGAATGATGGTTCAGCTACAAAACTAATATCTAAAAAATAGGACATGCTAGCCGCAATGTTTTGATTCTTTCCGAAAGGGAAAGCACACTCTTTTTTTATTATTATTATATGGTCTAAACATGAAAATCAAAAATTTCTTGAAATAGTACATGTTGGATTGGATATGTTGGTAGATCAAAGATGAACTTCTTCAGAGAGATGATTCTTCAATCTATGATGAAAATCAGCATGATAAATCAATACACTGGAAATCTTCCAATGGGGTTGGAAAACAAGGAAGACATATATGAATCTACAGATATGAGATGCTCACTTCTATCAGTCGATTTTATTGTGTAAACATTAAATTACGCTAGTATGAGCATCGAGGTTACCATAAAAAGAGCATGAAAACAAAAAAAAAAGTATGAAAATATTTAATAAATAAAATAATTAATCATCAACAAGAGAATTTCTTTACTAAAATTCATGTTAAAAATAGACACTTTTTTTTTCCATATGATTTCGATTATGTGTTTTAAAATGTACATTAAATACATGTTGCTAAGATTAACGATTGGGCAATATAAAGCTGTAGCTTTTATAAAATAAACAGATTACTTTTCCAATTTTCTTAAAATATTGTTAAAGGATCTGTTATGCTAAGAAAATTAATTTAATTCCTTAGTTAACATTAAATATTTAAGCTTCGTTGATAAAATTAGTGATAAAATAGGTTTGCACAATAGGTAATAGGTATGTATCTGCCATTTCACAGGTTAATGACCTAAGATAAAATGGCCAGAATTAGATCAAATGAAAACCCTAAACAATCGCTATAGTTACTTGAGATTTATTTCTTATTTTATTTATAAATATATAATATTTCTTATTTTATATTTTATCTTATTTTTTATTTCACTTGTAATTTAATAAAAGATATCATAATATGTCTCTTAAGTTCAAAAATATTGCTTTTTAAAGAAAAATGTTTGTTAGGAAACCTGTCAGAAAAATAAATAAGGAATAATATTAATTAAATAAAAATAAATTTGAAACAAAACTCTTTTATGTTTCAAATAAAAATGAGTCTGATCAAAAAAAAATTTTTTTTTATCTCTAAACATTAATAATTCATGAATCACACCAGCGTACTTTTTAGTGTGAAAGAAAAATATTTTTTTTAATGTAAAGGAATAAATTCCTTCACACTAAATTTTATACATGAGAATAAATTAAGTTATCCCAGAAAAACCTTCCACAATTTCGCTCTGAGATTCCAGAACTGCTCTGTTCACCATTTATCGATAGTTTTTACACGTGAATTGCATTTCGTATAAATAAACTCCGCTCCCACTGTTTGTTTAACCTTGCTGAGGAAAAGTTGCTATATTTACATTAACACCTTCAGTTGAAAATTTGAATGAATGTTTTTACAGATGGTGTTCATTGTATCTGTTGTAACTATTTTTGAAGAAAAATTATACAATCTTGCTCAGGTAAAGTAACTTTGAGGGCTCTTTCGGATTAAAACATGTGTAGTAAAATCAATTACTAAATTTTACTAGAATTATCATAAAATTAGGCTTTCACTAATAATTTGCCATGTAATAAAAAAGATGCAAAATAATTAAGAATAAATGAGCCTTCAGATGATTTAATTCTATTATAAGAAAAGAAATAATAATAAATTTATTTTTTGGGCTTTTATTTAGATGTTTACTGATGATGTTTATTTTTTAATCATCTGAACTTAATATATGTTGTATTAATTCAAAAAATCATGGCATGTTAAAAAGTGCATTCAATACTGGAGATTTTTATTTAGTTATTTGCTTATATATTATATTCTTATAAATTATTTGTTTATTTATTTAAATTTTTTCATATTGTTATAAATTATTTGTTTGTTTATTTATTCATTTGTTTATATTTTATTATATTGTTATAATTTTTTATTAACTTATTTATTTATTCGTTATTTATTAGTTTTATTTATTGATATATAAAATCATCAATGAAAATATCTCAAACTTCAAAGATTAATAATTTTTCAAAATACAAGCCTATTGCTTATTTTCAGCTAAGAAATTCCCTCTCGCCTGACATTATTCATAAGAATAAATTAAGTTTCTATTTTAACGTAATTCAACATTGTTTTGAATTCACTAGAAATTTTTTCCGTCTGGGATGAATTTTTTTCCAACCACGTGTGTTTTATTTTAATTTTAATGAATAAATTTGGCAACTGTTATTTCGTTTCCTTCTAACTGAAGAAAAGTGGCCATTTTATGTTTGACGCCGTCTGTGTGAAATTTAAATGGATGTTTTCCCAAGTTGCCATCCGTTGTTTCTCTTCAGCAGTTTTTGGGTCAAATTATGCAGTTTTACGTGGGTAAGACGCCTCCGTTGAATCTTTGGGGGTAAATTATGGGGAGGTGGAGCTGTTATTAGATCGCACTGGAATCTCCGTGGGATTGTTGTGGGTGTTTATTACTTTTTCATAAATTGTCCAGTAACAAAGGGATGTTAAGAAAAAAAAATGAGGTTAAATGAGCATTTGAAAAATGTTCATTTAACTCTATGTCACTATAAAAGAGAAGATAATTTACTTTCTGGTTGTTTAATGAAAAATTTTAATTTTCTTTTTTGCATTTTTTTTTTTATTTATTCCTCTGAACATTTTTTTTTTTTCTCCTTTATTAAGGAAAGGTAAATTTTTGAAAAGTTTTTAAAGTAAAAAAATTATCTAATTTCTTTAACAGAAAACTTCTTCAGTAGAAAATTAATCAAATTTAATGACGGATATTATTTCTTAAAATTTTATTTATTTCCTACGTCTTGTTTACCAACATAGTCATTTTTATTTTAATCTTTGATTTATAGAACAGTGAAATCTTTCCTTTCAGAAATAAAAAAAAATAATAATGATCAAAATTTAATATATTTTTTATAAATTTCATCAATAATTTGTATAATACATGAATAAGATATTATAATAGTTTTAAATATGTACGATATTTATATTCGTATCGTTTAATTCATATTGTTTAAATTAAATATTTGAAACATATTATCAATAAATATAAATATTTCCATAATATGCATATATAAAGGTAATATCAAAAATAATTTCTTACAAAACAAACAAAAAGCAAATAAGGAAAAAAATAATTATACGCAAACGAACGCTCAATTTCGTAGGAGATTCTTTTATCTGATAAATAAAAACATAATAGATTGAAAAAACAAAGTAATCAATAAAAATGTCTCAAACTTCTAAAGATTAATAATTTTTTCACCACACAAGCCTAATGCTTATTTTCAACCGAGAAATTCCCTCTCGCCTGATATTATTCATAAGAATAAATTAAGTTTCTCTTTTCACGTAATTCAACTTTGTTTTGAGGTTCACGAATTTTTCTAGAAACCATTTTTCTCGTCTGGGATGAATTTTTTTTTAACCCACGTGTGTTTTATTTTAATTCTAATGAATAAATTTGGCAACTGTTATTTTTTTCTTTCTAACTTAAGAAAACTGGCCATTTTATGTTTGGCGCCGTCTGTGTAAAATTTGAATGGATGTTTTCCCAAGTTGCCATTTTGTTGTTTCTCTTCAGCAGTTTTTGGGTCAAATTATGCAGTTTTACAGTGGTAAGGAGCCTCCCTTGAATGTTTGGGGGTAAATTATGGGGAGGTGGAGCTGTTATTAGATCCTACTGGAATCTCCATGGGATTTTTTTGTGTGTTTATTACTTTTCCGCAAATTGCCCAGTAACAAAGGGATGTAAGGAAAAAAAAGAGGTTAAATGAGCATTTGAAAAAAAGCTCTTTTAACTCTATGTAATAATAAAAGAGAAAATAATTTAATTTCTGGGATGTTTAATGAGAAGTTTAGTTTTCTTTTCTAGGATTTTTTATTCATTTCTCTGAACATTTTTTTTCCTTTATTAAGGAAGGTTAAGTTTTTTAAAGTGAAAATTTTTTAATAACATATTGTTCATAAATTTTAATTTCTTGTTTAATGTAAAACTTCTTCAGTCTCTTCGTATAGAAAAATGAAACAAATTTAATAATGAGAAATTAATTAATGGTTTATTTGTTATTTTATAATTTTATTTATTGATATAAATTTTTCCTTTTATTTTTTGTAAGTTTAAAACAATATTACCAACAATTAAAAATATTTAAGAAATATGTATAATAAGTGATTATAAACATAATAATTATAAGTATTCCATAATATGTAAGTGGCAGTATTAACAATACTTTTCTTACAAAAACAGACAGAAAACAAATAATGAAAAAGAATTTATATGAAAACTAACGCTGAATTTTTGTAGTTTACTTTTTATATTTTAAATAGAAACATAAGGGATTGAAAAACAAAGAAATCATCAATAAAAAATGTCTCAAGCATCCAAAGATTAATAATTTTTTCACCACAAAACCCTATTGCTTATTTTCAACAAATAAATTCCACCACACCTGATATTATTCATAAGAATAAATTAAGTTTCTCTTTTAACGTAATTCAACTTTGTTTTGAGATTCACAGATTTTTCTAGAAACCATTTTTCTCGTCTGGGATGAACCCACGTGTTTTATTTTAATTCTAATGAATAAATTTGGCAACTGTTATTTCGTTTCTTTCTAACTTAAGAAAAGCTGGCCATTTTATGTCTGTAACGCCGTCTGTGTGAAATTTGAATGGATGTTTTTCCCAAGTTGCAATCCGTTGTTTCTCTTCAGCAGTTTTTGGGTCAAATTATGCAGTTTTACGTTGGTAAGGAGTCTCCGTTGAATCTTTGGGGGTAAATTATGGGGAGGTGGAGCTGTTATTAGATCGTTCTGGAAACTCCGTGGGATTTCTGTGTGTGTTTATTACTTTTCTGCAAATTGCCCAGTAACAAAGGGATGCAAAGGGAAAAAAAAAATAAGGTTAAATGAGCATTTGAAAAAAAAAGCTCATTTAACTCTCTATCACAATAAAAAGTGAAAATAATTTAATTTCTGGGTTGTTTAATGAGAAATTTAGTTTTCTTTCTTTTTTTTTTATTCATTTTCTTGAACATTTTTTTTTTTATTAAGAAAGGTTAATTTTAAAAAGTTTTTTAAAGTGTAATTTTTAATAACCTATTGTTCATAAATGTTAATTTCTTGTTTAATTAAGCAAATTTAACAATGTGAAATTAACTGTTAAAATTTATTTATATTTTTGCCTTTTATTTACTAGCATTATAATTTTTATTTTATTTGTTGATTTATAGTATGAATGGGATATATATTGTGAATTAAGTAAAAATTTTAATGATAAACATTTAATATATTTTTAATACGAGTAATTTTTATAATAATTTAAATAATACACAAATAACAGAAGCCCATAAATTTAAGATATTTATTTATTAATTCGTATATTTAAAATTAAAAAAAATTATAAATTACAAATATTACATTTTTTTCTCGGTTTATTATTTTATTCATCTGGTGCATGTTGAAAATTGCTTATATGATGTTTTTAATTGAATAAAAAACATTTTTTTTATCGTTATATTTGCAATTTCAGACTTTTCAGTTCAAAATTCATCTGCCATATAATTAAGACTGGAAAACAGGGTCATAACTCTTTTCGCATTTTTATTTATATTTAAGATTTAAATTTTGCAGATAATATATTTTTTAATTTTAATTCACCAAATCATTCGTTAGTAAAAATACTTATTTTTAGTGTAAAGGAATAAATTTCTTTACACTAAAATTTATACATGAGACTAAATTAAATTATCGCATTTTAAAATATTCAAAAATTTCGCTCTGCGATTCAAGAATTTCTCTGAAAATTACCATTTATCGATAGTTTTTTTTACGTGAATTTTATCTCGTATGAATAAACTCCGCAACCATTTTTATTTCACCATTCTGAAAAAGTTGCTATTTTAATATTGGTAACGCTTTCAGTTGAAAATTTGAATGAATGTTTTACAAATGGTGAACATTTAGTTTTCTCTTTGAATATTTTTGAGAAAAATTTTACAAGCTTGCTTTTGTAAAAATAATTTTAAGGGATCTTTTAGAATAAAATATGAGCGGTAAAATCATTACTAAATTTTACTAGAACTTTAAAAAAATTAGGCTTCCACTAAGAATTTGCTATGTAATAAAAAGATGCAAAATAATAATAATAATAATAATAAGACTAAATGAGCTTTGAGATCATTTAATTCCATTATAACAAAAAAGAAAAAAATTTATTTTTGGGATGTTTATTTACAAATTTACTATTGTCTGATGTTTATTTTTAATCACTCTGAACTTAATATACGTTTTATTGATTCAAAAAATTATGGCAGATTATTAAAAAGCATATTTAATATTGGAGATTTCTTTTTATTTGTTTGTTTACAATTTATTATATTGTTATAAATTATTTGTTTGTTTCTTTGTATATAATTTAATATATTTCTAAATTATTTGTTTATTTATTTGTTTATATGCATGTTTATAATTTATTTTATTGCTATTAATTTTTTTTTTTTTTTATTTATAATTTATTATATTTTTATAAATTATTTGTTTATTTATTTGTTACTTTTATTTATTGATATGCAAATTTTCCGTTTTATTTCTGTAATTTAAAATATATTACTAATAAATATAAATAGTTCCAAAAATTTGTATAGTTAATAGTAATATTAAAAATAATTTCTTAGAAAAATAGACAAAAACAAATAATGAAAAAAAAATTATATACAAACGAATGCTCAATTTTCGCAGGAAATACTTTTATATAATAAATAAAAACATAATTTATTGAAAAAAAGAAAGAATTCATCAAAAAAAAAATCTCAAGCATCCAAATATTAATAATTTTTCACCACACAAGCCTATTGCTTATTTTCACCTAAGAAATTCCTTCCCACCTGATATTATTCATAAGAATAAATTAAGTTTCTATTTTAACGTAATTCAACTTTGTTTTGAGATTCACGAATTTTTCTAGAAACCATTTTTCTCGTCTGCGATGAGTTTTTTTCACCACGTGTGTTTTATTTTAATTCTAATGAATAAATTTGGCAACTGTTATTTTTTTTTCCTTCTGACTGAGAAAAGTGGCCATTTTAAGTCTGACGCCGTCGGTGTAAAATTTGAATGGATGTTTTCCCAAGTTGCCATTTTGTTGTTTCTCTTCAGCAGTTTTTGGTCAAATTATGCAGTTTTACAGTGGCAAGGCGCCTCCCTTGAATGTTTGGGGGTAAATTATGGGGAGGTGGAGCTGTTATTAGATCCTACTGGAATCTCCATGGGATTTCTTTGTGTGTTTATTATTTTTCCGCAAATTGCCCAGTAACAAAGGGATGTAAAGAAAAAAAAAGAGGTTAAATGAGCATTTGAAAAAGCTCTTTTAACTCTATGTAATAAAAGAGAAAATAATTTAATTTCTGGGATGTTTAATGAGAAATTTAGTTTTCTTTCTAGCATTTTTTTATTCATTTCTCTGAACATTTTTTCCTTTTTAAGGAAGGTTAAGTTTTTAAAAAGTGAAAAACTTTTAATAACATATTGTTCATAAATTTTAATTTCTTGTTTAATGTAAAATTTCTTCAGTCTTTGTATAGAAAATAAACAAATTTAATAATGCAATTTTTCTTAAAATTTTGTTTAATTCGTTAATGGTTTATTGTTATTTTATTTTAAACTTTCATTTATAGAATATAAATTTTCCTTTTATTTTGAAATAAAAAAAAATGATAAATAATATATAAATTTCTGCAATGATTTGTTTATCAACAATTAAAAATATTTAAATAGAAATTTTTGTATAATAAGTGATTATAAACATAATATAAATTATATTATTTTTATGTAAGTGGCAGTATTTTTAACAAAATCACTTTCGAATAACTAAAAAAAGAGGTCAAAAGCATTCTTATTTATATTTAAACAAATTTTGAAAATTTGTTTTCAATTAAATATATAAAAACTTTTTAAGTGTAAAGGAATTTTTCACACTAAATTTTATACAAACATTTTATAAATAAATAAAAACATAAGGGGATTTGTTATACTATAAAAAAAAGTAAAATTGAAATCAAGAAAAAATGTCTCAAGCATCCAAAGATTAATAATTTTTTCACCACACAAACCCTATTGCTTATTTTCAGCGAAGAAATTCCTTCTCACCTGATATTATTCATAAGAATAAATTAAGTTTCTCTTTTAACGTAATTCAACTTTGTTTTGAGATTCACAAATTTTCTCTCACCATTTTTCTCGTCTGGGATGAGTTTTTTTTTTTTTTCAACCACGTGTTTTATTTTAATTCTAATGAATAAATTTGGCAACTGTTATTTCTTTTTCCTTCTGACTGAACAAAAAGTGGTCATTTTAAGTCTGACGCCGTCTGTGTGAAATTTGAATGGATGTTTTCCCAAGTTGCCATTTTGTTGTTTCTCTTCAGCAGTTTTTGGGTCAAATTATGCAGTTTTACATTGTCAAGGCGCCTCCGTTGAATATTTGGGAGTAAATTATTGGGAGGTGGAGCTGTTATTAGATCCTACTGGAATCTCCATGGGATTTCTGTGTGTGTTTATTATTTTTCCGCAAATTGCCCAGTAACAAAGAGATGTAAAAAAAAAAAAAAATGAGGTTAAGTGAGCATTTGAAAAAAGCTCATTTAACTCTCTTTCACAATAAAAGAGAAAATAATTTTTAATTTCTGGGATGTTTAATGAGAAATTTGGTTTTCTTTCTTGCATTTTTTTTATTCATTTGTCTGAACATTTTTTTTTCTTTATTAAGGAAGGTTAATTTAAAAAGCGTTTCAATGTGAACTTTTTTTAATAACATATTGTTCATAAATTTTAATTTCTTGTTTAATGTAAAATTTCTTCAGTCATTTTTTGTATAGAAAATTAAACAAATTTAATAATGTGCAATTTTTTTCTTAAAATTTTGTTTAATTCGTTATATCTTGTTTACTGACATTATCATATTTATTTTAAACTTTCATTTATAGAATTGGGAATTAGAAACGTATGAATTCTGAAATAAAAAAAATGTAATGATAAATATTTTATATATAAATTTCTGCAATGATTTGTTTATCAATACATAGTAGATGGCATATATTTAAATATGTAAGACATTTTTCTATCAATTGGCATTGTTTAAAAGCAAAAAAAAAAAAAAACTATAAATTACAGATATTAAAAAACTTTTTTTTATCGTTATATTAGCAGTTTCGAATTTTTATTCCAAAAATCATCTGCCGAATAACTAAGAATGGAAAATAGGGTCAAAATCCTTTCGCATTCTTATTTATATTTACGATTTAAATTTTGCAGATATTATTTGTTTTCATTTTTAATTCACTCGTAAATCATACGTTAGTAAAAATACTTTTTAGTGTAAAGGAATAAATTCCTTCACACTAAATTTTATACAAACATTATTAAAAAATAAATTAATAATTTCGAAGGAGATTCTGTTATACTATAAATAAAAGCGTAAAGGGATTGAAAAAAAGAAGAAAAATGTCTCAAGCATCCAAAGATTAATAATTTTTTTCACCACAAAACCCTATTGCTTATTTTCAACAAATAAATTCCACCACACCTGATATTATTCATAAGAATAAATTAAGTTTCTCTTTTAACGTAATTCAACTTTGTTTTAAGATTCACGAATTTTTCTACTCATCATTTTTCTCGCATGGGAGGAGTTTTTTCTCCACGTGTTTTATTTTAATTCTAATGAATAAATATGGCAACTGTTATTTCTCTTCCTTTTGGAGAAAAGTGGTCATTTTAAGTCTGACGCCGTCTGTGTGAAATTTGAATGGATGTTTTCCCAAGTTGCCATTTTGTTGTTTCTCTTCAGCAGTTTTTGGATCAAATTATGCAGTTTTACACAGGCAAGGCGACTCCGTTGAATATTTGGGAGTAAATTATTGGGAGGTGGAGCTGTTATTAGATCCTACTGGAATCTCCATGGGATTTCTGTGTGTATTTATTATTTTTCCGCAAATTGCCCAGTAACAAAGAGATGTAAAGAAAAAAATGAGGTTAAGTGAGCATTTGAAAAAAGCTCATTTAACTCTCTTTCACAATAAAAAGAGAAAATAATTTTTAATTTCTGGGATGTTTAATGAGAAATTTGGTTTTCTTTCTTGCATTTTTTTTATTCATTTGTCTGAACATTTTTTTTTTTTCTTTATTAAGGAAGGTTAATTTAAAAAGCGTTTCAATGTGAACTTTTTAATAACATATTGTTCATAAATTTTAATTTCTTGTTTAATGTAAAATTTCTTCAGTCATTTTGTATAGAAAATTAAACAAATTTAATAATGTGCAATTTTTCTTAAAATTTTGTTTAATTCGTTATATCTTGTTTACTGACATTATCATATTTATTTTAAACTTTCATTTATAGAATTGGGAATTCGAAACGTATGAATTCTGAAATAAAAAATGTAATGATAAATATTTTATATATAAATTTCTGCAATTATTTGTTTATCAATACATAGTAGATGGCATATATTTAAATATGTAAGACATTTTTCTATCAATTGGCATTGTTTAAAAGCAAAAAAAAAAAAAAAACTATAAATTACAGATATTAAAAAACTTTTTTTATCGTTATATTAGCAGTTTCGAATTTTTATTCCAAAAATCATCTGCCGAATAACTAAGAATGGAAAATAGGGTCAAAATCCTTTCGCATTCTTATTTATATTTACGATTTAAATTTTGCAGATATTATTTGTTTTCATTTTAATTCACTCGTAAATCATACGTTAGTAAAAATACTTTTTTTTTAGTGTAAAGGAATAAATTCCTTCACACTAAATTTTATACAAACATTATTAAAAAATAAATTAATAATTTCGAAGGAGATTCTGTTATACTATAAATAAAAGCGTAAAGGGATTGAAAAAAAAAGAAGAAAAATGTCTCAAGCATCCAAAGATTAATAATTTTTTTCACCACAAAACCCTATTGCTTATTTTCAACAAATAAATTCCACCACACCTGATATTATTCATAAGAATAAATTAAGTTTCTCTTTTAACGTAATTCAACTTTGTTTTAAGATTCACGAATTTTCTACTCATCATTTTTTCTCGCATGGGAGGAGTTTTTTTTCTCCACGTGTTTTATTTTAATTCTAATGAATAAATATGGCAACTGTTATTTCTCTTCCTTTTTGGAGAAAAGTGGTCATTTTAAGTCTGACGCCGTCTGTGTGAAATTTGAATGGATGTTTTCCCAAGTTGCCATTTTGTTGTTTCTCTTCAGCAGTTTTTGGATCAAATTATGCAGTTTTACACAGGCAAGGCGACTCCGTTGAATATTTGGGAGTAAATTATTGGGAGGTGGAGCTGTTATTAGATCCTACTGGAATCTCCATGGGATTTCTGTGTGTATTTATTATTTTTCCGCAAATTGCCCAGTAACAAAGAGATGTAAAAAAAAAAAATGAGGTTAAGTGAGCATTTGAAAAAAGCTCATTTAACTCTCTTTCACAATAAAAGAGAAAATAATTTTTAATTTCTGGGATGTTTAATGAGAAATTTGGTTTTCTTTCTTGCATTTTTTATTCATTTGTCTGAACATTTTTTTTTTTTTTTCTTTATTAAGGAAGGTTAATTTAAAAAGCGTTTCAATGTGAACTTTTTTTAATAACATATTGTTCATAAATTTTAATTTCTTGTTTAATGTAAAATTTCTTCAGTCATTTTGTATAGAAAATTAAACAAATTTAATAATGTGCAATTTTTTTCTTAAAATTTTGTTTAATTCGTTATATCTTGTTTACTGACATTATCATATTTATTTTAAACTTTCATTTATAGAATTGGGAATTCGAAACGTATGAATTCTGAAATAAAAAAATGTAATGATAAATATTTTATATATAAATTTCTGCAATTGATTTGTTTATCAATACATAGTAGATGGCATATATTTAAATATGTAAGACATTTTTCTATCAATTGGCATTGTTTAAAAGCAAAAAAAAAAAAAAAACTATAAATTACAGATATTAAAAAACTTTTTTTATCGTTATATTGCAGTTTCCGAATTTTTATTCCAAAATCATCTGCCGAATAACTAAGAATGGAAAATAGGGTCAAAATCCTTTCGCATTCTTATTTATATTTACGATTTAAATTTTGCAGATATTATTTGTTTTCATTTTAATTCACTCGTAAATCATACGTTAGTAAAAATACTTTTTAGTGTAAAGGAATAAATTCCTTCACACTAAATTTTATACAAACATTATTAAAAATAAATTAATAATTTCGAAGGAGATTCTGTTATACTATAAATAAAAGCGTAAAGGGATTGAAAAAAGAAGAAAAATGTCTCAAGCATCCAAAGATTAATAATTTTTTCACCACAAAACCCTATTGCTTATTTTCAACAAATAAATTCCACCACACCTGATATTATTCATAAGAATAAATTAAGTTTCTCTTTTAACGTAATTCAACTTTGTTTTAAGATTCACGAATTTTCTACTCATCATTTTTCTCGCATGGGAGGAGTTTTTTTCTCCACGTGTTTTATTTTAATTCTAATGAATAAATATGGCAACTGTTATTTCTCTTCCTTTTTTTTGGAGAAAAGTGGTCATTTTAAGTCTGACGCCGTCTGTGTGAAATTTGAATGGATGTTTTCCCAAGTTGCCATTTTGTTGTTTCTCTTCAGCAGTTTTTGGATCAAATTATGCAGTTTTACACAGGCAAGGCGACTCCGTTGAATATTTGGGAGTAAATTATTGGGAGGTGGAGCTGTTATTAGATCCTACTGGAATCTCCATGGGATTTCTGTGTGTATTTATTATTTTTCCGCAAATTGCCCAGTAACAAAGAGATGTAAAGAAAAAAATGAGGTTAAGTGAGCATTTGAAAAAAGCTCATTTAACTCTCTTTTCACAATAAAAGAGAAAATAATTTTTAATTTCTGGGATGTTTAATGAGAAATTTGGTTTTCTTTCTTGCATTTTTTTTATTCATTTGTCTGAACATTTTTTTTTCTTTATTAAGGAAGGTTAATTTAAAAAGCGTTTCAATGTGAACTTTTTAATAACATATTGTTCATAAATTTTAATTTCTTGTTTAATGTAAAATTTCTTCAGTCATTTTGTATAGAAAATTAAACAAATTTAATAATGTGCAATTTTTTTCTTAAAATTTTGTTTAATTCGTTATATCTTGTTTACTGACATTATCATATTTATTTTAAACTTTCATTTATAGAATTGGGAATTCGAAACGTATGAATTCTGAAATAAAAAAATGTAATGATAAATATTTTATATATAAATTTCTGCAATGATTTGTTTATCAATACATAGTAGATGGCATATATTTAAATATGTAAGACATTTTTCTATCAATTGGCATTGTTTAAAAGCAAAAAAAAAAAAAACTATAAATTACAGATATTAAAAAACTTTTTTTATCGTTATATTAGCAGTTTCGAATTTTTATTCCAAAAATCATCTGCCGAATAACTAAGAATGGAAAATAGGGTCAAAATCCTTTCGCATTCTTATTTATATTTACGATTTAAATTTTGCAGATATTATTTGTTTTCATTTTAATTCACTCGTAAATCATACGTTAGTAAAAATACTTTTTTTAGTGTAAAGGAATAAATTCCTTCACACTAAATTTTATACAAACATTATTAAAAAATAAATTAATAATTTCGAAGGAGATTCTGTTATACTATAAATAAAAGCGTAAAGGGATTGAAAAAAGAAGAAAAATGTCTCAAGCATCCAAAGATTAATAATTTTTCACCACAAAACCCTATTGCTTATTTTCAACAAATAAATTCCACCACACCTGATATTATTCATAAGAATAAATTAAGTTTCTCTTTTAACGTAATTCAACTTTGTTTTAAGATTCACGAATTTTTCTACTCATCATTTTTCTCGCATGGGAGGAGTTTTTTTCTCCACGTGTTTTATTTTAATTCTAATGAATAAATATGGCAACTGTTATTTCTCTTCCTTTTTGGAGAAAAGTGGTCATTTTAAGTCTGACGCCGTCTGTGTGAAATTTGAATGGATGTTTTCCCAAGTTGCCATTTTGTTGTTTCTCTTCAGCAGTTTTTTTGGATCAAATTATGCAGTTTTACACACGCAAGGCGACTCCGTTGAATCTTTGGGGTAAATTATGGGAGGTGGAGCTGTTATTGGATCGCACTGAATCTCCATGGGATTTCTGTGTGTGTTTATTATTTTTCCGCAAATTGCCCAGTAACAAAGGGATGCAAAGGAAAAAAAAAGAGGTTAAATAAGCATTTGAAAAAGCTCTGTCACAATAAAAGAGAAAATAATTTAATTTCTTGCGTATTTAATGAGAGATCAATTTTTCTTTTTGTATTTTTTTATTCATTTCTCTGCACATTTTTTTTTGCCCTTTATTAAGGAAGCTTATTTTTACAATGCTTTTAAAGAGAAATTTTTTAAATAACATATTGTTCATGAATATTAATTTCTTGTTTAATGTAAAACTTCTTTAGTCTTATTGTAAAGAAAATTAAACAAATTTAATAATGTGAATTTTTCTTAAAATTTTGTTTATTTCGCTTTCTTTTGCTTTCTAAAATTATTATTTTTATTTTAATCTTTGATTTATAAAACAGTGAATTCGATATATTTAAATTCAGAAATAATAAACAAAAATATTAATGATAAAAATATAATGTATATTTTATATAAATTTATGTAATGTGTTGCCTATAAATAAATAACAGATGGCTAGATATTTAAATATGTAAGATATTTATTTATCAATTTGTATTGTGTAAAACTAAAAAAACTATAAATTACAGATATTAAATTTTTTCCGGTTTATTATTTTATTCATCTGGTACGCGTTAAAGAAATTCTTATTAAACATATTTAATTGAATAAAAAACATATTTTTTTATCTTTATGTTTGCAGTTTCAGATTTTTAAAGCAGTTTCAGAATTCAGAATTTACCTGCCAAATAACTAAGAATAGAAAACAGTGTCATAATTCTTTTTCGCGTTTTTTATTTATTTTTATTGTTTCAATTTTGCAGTAACTGTTTTTTTTTTCCATTTTAACTCACTTGTATATGATTTGTAATTATTTCAGTGAATGAGGTTAAAAATTATTTTTTTTTTATTCGTTTTTAAAAGATTTCTTGAAACAGAAATTATAAATATTTGAAAATTTTTTGGCTGCTCTTTTTTTTCAAATATTTTATTCTCTTTTTAAATGTTGCATAAGAAATTATTGTATTAAAATTTATTGATCTTATTTCAATAAAATTTTATTTATTTTCACATTTTACTTCATTTTGCTGTGCAGTGCTTTGATTCTTTTTTGTTGTAAATTTTTGCACGTTTTTGATTAATTAAAAATGGATACAAGAACTACTAATCTTTTAACTTTTATGATTATTTTGTGCAAATATCTTTCTTTAGTTTAAAACTCATTTGATATACTTTTGTTTAAAAGAAATACCAAATATTTTACTTTTAAAACAAGGGTTCTTATGTCTGTCTATCTGTATTTCTTAAAACAATAAAACTATAACACTTACAGGTCCAGTTTTTATATCAGTTTTTATAATTTCATTTGGAGAGTAAAAAAATTATTTAGAAAATCTTAATAGTTATTTCTTAATTCAATAAAAATCGTAACATTTCGTTGCAAAAATAGTGGTTTAAAAATTATTTTCAAGAATCATCGGCTTTGTCGGTATGTTAGTATTCCAGTAGTTATTGAATGTTGGTATATTATTGTGGCTTTTGAAACTTGATATATTTTTTTACTACTCTTGAATGATGATTAATTCATGCAGCTAAATTTTTGCTGCTATTAAAAGTTGATATATTCTTGTGAGGAATGAACTTTGGTATATTCCTGTGACTATTAAACCTCGATATATTTCCGCTGTTATTAAATGTTGGCAAAATTTCCTGTGGATATTCATCTTTTCAAATTTAGCCTGTGATTATTGAAAGTTGATATTGTCTTATAATAATTGGATGTCGCATATTCCAATGATTATTGTATGTTCATATATTCCTGTTGATATTGAACGTTGGTATTTTTCTGGGGTTATTAAACATAGCCATATTGTTGTGGCAATTGTTACCTTGTTGATCTCTAGTGTTGTGAATGCTTTATGATCTTAGTAGCAAATTGGGCTATCACACCATTATAAGTCCAATCACTTATTGCTAAATTTTCAATAAGGGGCATTATGAATCTGCGTACATTAATTCTCTGTCTTTCTTTATTAATTTTTAATCTAAGGGGAAACTATATTTACACATAATGAATAGAAATTGGGGAGAATATGTAATTTGTTTTAAATTTGACTTAATTTAATTTGAAAAATGATTGGATTTTGCGCTAATAAGCTAACTATGCACTGAAACGTAGAAGAACAAATTGCAACAAACAAAATTGATTTTCCACCATGGGCTCATTGTTAATGTGAGCAGCCATACTGCAGCAGGATTTCGGTTTGAATCCGTTGATCAGTTTGCACTCACTGTTTTCAGATACGATGACGATTTTTACAGAGCGAGTAGGTATCTCATAGATAGTAAGAAAGTCTAGGGAGTTTTCTTTATAAAAGTCATTCTTTTAAGAAATAGTCACATTTAATGACATTCTGTTGATGCCGCTTAAGTAGAACACGAGATTCCCCAATGTACAGAGTAAAATAACAACTTCGGTACAAAAATTTAATTGCAATAAAAAAAAATATGATTTTCATAACGATTTTTTAGAAATTTATCTCAAAAAACATGCCAAAATTATAAGAAATACTAATATTTTCTTATACAAACTGAGCAAATTTCTAAAATTATCTATTCAAATAATTCAAATGTTTTTTCAATTTCTTTATAAAATATTTAAATGTGCTTTGAATGAAAAAATTCACAGAAGTACATTTAAAACAATCCAATAACTAAACAGCAAATGAAAAGTTCTCAAAACTATTATAACATATCAGAATACTAATTTAAACATCGGAACAAGCTTAACAGTGGTTAAAATGCATCAGTGATTTTCAATAGGTAAATGTTGAAATAATGCATTTCAAAGTAATTTAAATCAATAATTACTTTTAGTTAAGCCGCCTTTTTTTTTTCTTTGCTGTAAGAACAATAGTTCTTAGAAACTAATTTGAAATTAATTCCAACATTTCTTCCATAAAATGTAAAAAGTATTTATTTCTAAATTACGCTGTTGTTCTCTATTTAATCCACTGCATTTGTTTTAAAATTCCAAAACTGCAAGGCATTGAATTTAAATACCAAATTTTACATCTAATTGGTTCGGTTTGGGACCTCAACATCAAAAGAAAACCGTTTCTGATCTTTCACCAAATAACTCTTTATTTTTTATTAAACTTTTCTCGGAATTACTTAAATATATTATCTTTTCTTTTAGCTCGTGCAGCTTCTTTTCACTGTGTAACTGCCGCACATCAATTACTGAAGTACGTGCTCCTAGAACAACATCATAAAGGCGGCCATTAAAGAAGAAAGCACGTTTGGCCGAGTTGAGTTGTGCAACTCCTTTTGTAGGATTCCGAATTTAACCAAGGCTCGGCTAGAAGCACACACACACACAATTGTTTGTTTTTTTTTATCCGTAAAAAGGTTTGCCTTTCTCCAAAATACGCTGAATCATGCATTGGTAGAAGATTATGTGGTTCTTTTTTCTATAACTGGTGTCTTGGGATACTTATGAAGATTTGTTGGACGAGCTAGAACATATAAATAGTAAAGATAATGGAATGGTATTTTGTACGGTTTTTTTCCCTGGAGGTGGAAAAGAGGTGACTTAAAATGCTTGAGAATTGTTTAGTAGAATAATTGTCTTGACAAATTTGCTGGTATAAAAAGATGTAGCCAGTGTGAGGTTTATTTAATTAAGATAATTTGTATTAAAATTTCAAAAATAGTTAGTAACATCAGAAAAATTAAATTTGCAACATAAGTTTATTTTTGTTGAGTTTTATTGGTAAATATAGTATTGGATTTTTTAAAAAATGTTTATAACATAAATAGATCCTAACATAAAATAGATATACATGATTATAAAATAATTATTAAATCTGAAATAAAATATTAAAAATTTACTTAAAGTAAGAATAAATAGCCTATTAGTCTATTAGTAAAATAAATAGTAAATTATGAAAAGATATCAACACCATTAATAAAAAAATTTTTATTTATATAGTCATTCATTATTAATTAATAAAAAACGAAAAAATCATTTAACATATTTATTTTTATTTTTGGCATGTTTACTTATTTAATGTTCTCTAATTACTGGAGTCATTAAATAATATGGACGTAAGGCTGACAACCCTACTCCGTAAAAAAGAACATCTCCTGTCTCGAAATCTGCCAGTAGGCAGACTGTCTTGGCTCATCATGGAGGTTGTTGCGCCAATGAGGAGGAGGAGGAGGATTATATAATATTACGAACTACTTAAAATATTATTAACTACTTACTCAAGTCTTTACTATATTAAACAAATTATTAAAGTTATTACTTTATTAAACTAATTACTTAAGTTGCTGCTACGTTAAATGAAAACTATGCGTAAAATTTTAAATCAAAAGCTATGTTATAGTACTTATACAAAGTTCTGTTCTATATCCTATGGGAACGACCCAATATTATTAACTGTTTTCTTCCCTCTGTAAAACTTCCTTCACTGCACTAGTTGTTTTGATACAAGAAAAATGATTACCAGACTGGGAAAAAAATATTTCCATGCTTACAAAAAGGTATATTTCTTAAATTATTTATCTAGTTAATTGTTAAAGTTTAATAATTTATTAGTTTTAAACTAATTACTAAATTGATTACGTCAAACTAGTTACATAAGCAATTGATATGCTGGATAAGCTTATACCAAATAAAATTTCAGTTAAAATCAATATTATACGTACAAGATTATGTTTGCATAAGTTTAATCTAATCAATCATCTTATGAGAACGACAATTGGCACTATAAACTGTTTTATTCTCATTGTAAAATCTACCTCACTATATTGATTGTTTTGAAAGATAAAAAGTATTAGAACATCACGTATTTTTGATGGTAGGCTTCTTAATTAATATAGTTTATTAATAATTTGTGGATTATTTATTTTTTGTTATTTATATTTAATGTTTTTAATATATTTTGTATTCCCTTAGTAAATTTTATACAATAAAACTTCAGATGGGTGTTTGATTAAATAGTTCTAAATGTTTAAAAGTATAAATAATAATCAATGATGATAATAATATATGAAAATGATCATGTGTGATAATAAACATGATCTTGTACTATCATGTATGAAAATTATATTGATCTGGTATGAGGTTGGTGAAGTCACCAAAATTATTAAGCTAACTAAAATTAAGAATTCGTATTTAAAATATTAATTAGTTGTATAGAGAGACACAAATACTTTTATTTAGAACATGAGGAAATAAGTAACATTACATTATATTCTGGATTATACAAATTTATGCGTAGATTAGAATCTCACTTTCTTTGTTAGGAGTCCATAATCATTTCAAAATACGATACATAATAATATATCAGTATCAAATATATTATTCTGTATCACATTTTGAAATTATCATGGACTTCTAACAAAAAAAGTGCGATTCTTATTCTTTGTATCACTTTACAATGACTTGTTTCTGTGAATGTTTAAATTTTAAATAAAAGTTAAAAATAAAATGTTGGTGGCGTTAAATAATCAAAATTCAGGAAAAATTATATAAAATAAGAAAAAAAGAAAGAAGTTAATGATTTTATAAATGTTAATGAATTTTATAGACCGCCTAAAATGGGATGACATATAAATAATAGTATTGTTTTTTCAAAATTGTTAATTAAAATTTTGTTTGCATTCTGTTGAAAGTTAGTCAGCAGAAAATATAACTTTAAAAGCCACATTGGAATCTCTAAATAAAAGATATTTTAGGCACATTTCAGGTGATTTCAATGCTAATTCTAATGCTAAATTTTACTGATTATTAGTATTAATACATGAACTTTATTAAGTATCTTACCATTACACATATAGATTTTTTCAAAAAAAACCTAGTAGTGTTAATGATAGTTAATTTCATCATCATCTGGTGTTATAAAATTCAAGTTTCATTAACTAAATTACTGGTTAATCATTTGCACACATCATGAATTAAATGAAAATGGGACGACCTATAAAAAAAATAGTATTGGTTGAACAAAAATTAATAGCCAAAACTTTACTTTTATTCCATTAAAAGTGTAGTCAGTAGAAAATATAATTGTCAGAATCACATTGAAATCTCTAGACAAAAGATATTTTTAGTAATTTTTCTGGTGATTTTAATGCTTACGCTATTACTAATTTTATTGGTTAGCATTATTAACATATGATCTTTGTTAAGTATCCATCTTTGCACATATAACTTTTACAAAAAACCCGTAGTGCTAATGATAATCAATTTAATTATCACCTGACTTATAAAATTCAAGTTTCATTAACTAATTAGTTGATTAATCATTTGCATACATCATGCATGAATTTAGATGCTTAAGCAGATTTTTATCTTTTTTAAAATATTTACTCAGCTTTATTTAAAGTTTATTAGTTTTTTTTTTTTCATCTTTTCCATCTTTATCAAAAACGTCTGTCCACTTCCTACTAATTTTCCATCTACTATAAGACAAATAAAACCAAAAAAGAAAAACCCATACTTAAACGTTTTTATGAATATCACTTCTCAAGTGCTCTTCGTTACCACACAACGAGAAATAGAAAAATAAAAGAATAAAAAGAAAATATATTAACGAAAACACAGACCACAAGTACCCCAGGAAGAAAACATGGGGCTATTTCCAGCTAGATCAAGGTCCAATCCACTACCGCTAGAGTGACCCTTTCGAAAGTATGGCATTAAAAACATGCTTCGACTCTTCATTTTCGAATGGCACGCTGCCTCCAGCTCTGTTAAAATGGAGGTATTGCGTGCGGAAGAGAGGCCTTTTCTTTGCTTTTTAATGCCCGTGGCCTTGAAAATATTTTTAAGTTGTGTTGCGTGCCTTGGCGATATTTCTAAAAATTCTTATTAAACGTTTTCTCATGAGAAAAGGGGATTTTTTCACCACAATTTATTTATTTTATTTTTATTTATTTTTTTGCGGGTTCTTGTTCGTGGGCTACTTTTAAACCATTGGGTGGCGATATTAACGAGGGAAAAAGTTTGGGATAAACTTTCATCAAGAGATATTTTCTTTTTTAGAGAATATTTAAATTTTAAATAAAGCTTAAAAATTAAATATTGGATGGCTTAAAATTAAAAAATTCATTTAGAAATATATAAAATGAGACAAAAAAAGAAATTAACGATTTTATAAATGTTAATGAATTTCATAGATGTGCATCACCTAAAATGAGATAACATATAAAAGTATAACATTGTTTGAACCCGATTGGTAGCCAATATGTTTTTTACATTCCATTGAGAGTTTAATCAGTAGAAAATATAAATTTAAAAACCATATTGAAATCTTTAGAAAAATAATATTGTAGACAATTATATTATTACCATATTATAGACAATTATATTAAATACATTATAGATTATTATAGACAAAAGATATTATTCAATGATAATGTATAATGATAAATATTATTGATTATTAATACAAATATAAGATTAATTGTTAAGTATCTTACACTTACACATATAACTACTTCAAAAACCAGTAGTGCTAATGATAGTCAACTTGATTATCACCTGATATTATAAAATGCAAGTTTCCTTAACTAAATAATGTATTAATCATTTGCACACATTATGAGTTGAAATAATTAAGCAGATTTTATATATTTTTTTAATTTTTACTTTAGCTTTATTTAAAGTTTATTTTATTTTTTTCATCTTTTCTCCTTCATCAAAAGCGTCTGTGCTCTTACCGCTCAATTTTTCGATCTACTTTAAGACAAATAAAGACAAAAAGAAAAACATACTTAAACATTTTATGAATATCTGTTCTCAAGTGATCTTCATTCCCACACAACGAGAAATAGAAAAAAGAAAAAGAAAAGATCTTAACGAAAACACAGACCACAAGCATCCCAGGAAGAAAATAATGGCTATTTCCTGCAAGATCGAGAGCCAATCCACCACCGCTCGAATGACCCCCTTTTCGAAAGTATGGAATTAAAAACATGCTTCATTTTTCGAATGGCACGCTGCCTCCAGCTCTCTTAAAACGGAGGTATTGCGTGCGGAAGAGAGCCTTCTCTTTGCTCTTTTAATGTCCATGGCCTTGTCAGAAATATTTTTAAGTTCTGTCGCGTGCCTTGCCGATATTGCTAAAAATTCATATTAAACGTTTTCTCAAGAGAAAAAGGGAATTTTTTTCACCACAATTTCTTTTATTTTTTGTGTTTTCTTGTTCGTGGGCTGCTTTTAAACTATTGGGTGGCGATATGAAGGAGGGGAAAAGTTTGGGATAAATATTCACAAAAGATATGTTATTTTTAAGAGATTACAAAAATAATTAATATAATAAAAAAAAATTTATTTTTAACCTTTTTTTTAATTTAAAAAAAAGGTTAAAATAAAATGTTGCGAGGGCTTAAAATAAATAAAATTCATTTAGAATTATATAAAATACCACAAAAGAGAAATTAACGATTTTATAAATGTTAATGAATTTTATTGATTCCCATCGTCTACGACAGGAAAACATATAGAAGTATAATATTGTATGAACCAAATTGATAGGAAAGATTTTTTTTGCATTCCATTGAGAGATTAGTCAGTAGAAAATATAAATTTAAAAACCATAGTGGAATCTTTAGACAAAATAATACTATAGACAATTATATTATTAAGATAATATAGACAAAAGATAATATTCAATGCTAATGTTAGTGATAAATATTACTGATTTGTAAGTTTAATATACGATTCCTTGTTAAATATCTTACACTTACATATATAACTTCTTCAAAACCAGTAGTGCTAATGATAGTCAAATTGTTTATCACTGGATGTTATAAAATCCAAGTATCATTAACTAAATAATTAATAAATTATTTTCACACATCATGCATAAATTGAGATGTTTAATCAGATTTATCATTTTTTTTTTTTTAATTTTTACTTTAGCTTTATTTAAAATTTATTAGTTTTTTCATCTTTTCCTCCTTTATCAAAAACGTCTGTGTTCTTACTATTCATTTTCCCATCTACTTTAAGACAAATAAAACGAAAAAGAAAAACCCATACTTAAATTTTTTATGAATATCACTTCTCAAGTGCTCTTCGTTCCCACACAACGAGAAATAAAAAAAAAAAAAAAAGAAAAAAAAAGATCTTAACGAAAACACAGACCACAAGTACCCCAGGAAAAAAATATGGGGCTATTTCCAGCTAGAATCGAGGGCCAATCCACCACCGCTCGAATGACCCCCTTTCGAAAGTATGACATTCAAAACATGCTCCAACTCTTCATTTTTCGAATGGCACGCTGCCCTCTAGCTCTCTTAAAATGGAGGTATTGCGTGCGGGAGAGAGCCTTCTTTTACTCTTTTAATGTCCATGGCCTTCAGAAATATTTTTCAGTTCTGTCGCGTGCCTTGCCGATATTGCTAAAAATTCATATTAAACGTTTTCTCATGAGAAAAGGGGAATTTTTTTTTTTTCACCACAATTTATTTATTTTGTTTATTCATTTTTTTTTTTTTTTTTTTTTTTTTTTTTTGTGGGTTCTTGTTCGTGGGCTGATTTTAAACCATTGGGTGGCGATATTAATGAGGGGAAAAGTTTGGGATAATCTTTCACAAGAGAAGTCTTCTTTTTCTGGTGTGGTTTCACAGACACATCATATTATTTCTCGTTATTAATTGATTTTCATTTCAATGATAATAATCATCTTAGAAGAATTTTATCGATGAAAAAGGGTTCATAGTTTGG
The DNA here is from genome assembly GCA_021605095.1 of Caerostris extrusa. Taxonomy (NCBI): domain Eukaryota; kingdom Metazoa; phylum Arthropoda; class Arachnida; order Araneae; family Araneidae; genus Caerostris; species Caerostris extrusa. The sequence continues at coordinate 31,513 of BPLR01011323.1, forward strand.
TCCTTGCCTATATTTAAATAATGTTTATTGGGGAAAACAAAAATTGATCTTTGAGAACATGGATGAGGAATTATATGAAGATGTTTTATTACATTTTCCCAAATAAAACATAAATTTGGGCACGCTTCCTTCCATTTCGCAAATTTTTTTCTTATTTTAATTTAAGGAAGTATAATTTAACAGCCCTGATAACCAGTATGCACCAGGTACAATTAGAAATTCTATTCACAATGAAATCTTAAATTGTATGTATTGATAATATATATTTAATAGATATATTGATAATTTTAATTACAGCACACATAAACAAATATATTTAAAGATTTTATGTCGGCTATTAATATTTGATTCCTTTCTGGTAGTAAACATTCGACATACTCCTTGATTTTTTTACCTACTTGTAAAGAAACCAATGTTGTTAAGCCATAATAATTTTGCCTGTCTATTTTATGAATATCTCAAATTATACATTTATAATTACTATTCGACTATCGTTGAATTATTTTATTTTAATCGTTAAATTAGCGTTACACTATCTTTAAATTATTTTCTTAGTGGTTTACGTTCTTGGGCAAGTCGCGTGCCTTGACGATATAGCTACAAATTCATATTATACGTTTTCTCATGAGAATAGCGGAATTTTTTTTTCAACACTATGTCTTTATTTTTTTTTTTTTTTTTTTTTTTTTTTTTTTTTTTGTGGGTGCTGGTTCGTGGGCTGCTTCTAAACCATTTGGTGGTGATATTAACGAAGGGAAAAGTTTGGTATAAATTTTCACAAAAGATTATTTTCTTTTTAAGAGAATGTCTAAATTTTAAATAAAGGTTAAAAATAAAATGATGAAGGGCTTAAAATAAACAAAATTCATTTAGGTTTATATAAAATACGGCAAAAAAAGAAATTCACGATTTTATAAATGCTAATGAATTTTATATATTTATATCGCCTAAGATGGGATAACATATAAGCGAATAATATTGTTTTAACACAATTGATAGGCAAAATTTTTCTTGCTTTCTATTGAGAGATTAGTCAGTAGGAAATATAAATTTAAAAACCCTATTTAAATCTTTAGACAAAATAATATTAAAGACAATTATGTAATTAAGATATTATTGACCAAAGATATTATTCAATGCTAATGTTAATTATAAATATTACTGATTAGTAATATTAATATAAGATTCTTGTTAAGTATCTTACGGTTACACATATAACTTTTCAAAAACCAGTAGTGCTAATAATAGTTATCATCTAGTGTTATAAAACCCCATGTTTCATTAACTAAATAATTGATTAATCATTTGCACACATCATGCATAAATTGAGCAGATTTTATAATTTAAGAAATATTTACTTTAGCCTTATTCAAAGTTTATTAGTTTTTTCCTCTTTTTCTCCTTTATCAAAACCGTCTGTAATCTTACCACTCATTTTTCCATCTACTTTAAGATAAATAAAGCCAAAAAAAAAAAACCCATACTTAAACTTTTTATGAATATCACTTCTCAAGTGCTCTTCGTTCCCACACAATGAGAAATAGAAGAAAAAAAAAAAAAAAAAAAGAAATTAATGAAAACACAGACCACAAGTACCCCAGAAAATATGGAGCTATTTCCGACTTGATCAGGACCCAATCCACTACCGCTCGAATGGCCCATTTCGAAAGTATGGCATTAAAAACATGCTTCGACTCTTCATTTTTCGAATGGCATGCTGCCTCCAGCTCTCTTAAAATGGAGGTATTGCGTGCGGAAGAGAGCCTTCTTTGCTCTTTTTTAATGTCCATGGCCTTGAGAAATATTTTTAAATTCTGTCGCGTGCCTTGGCGATATTGCTGAAAATTCATATTAAACGTTTTCTCATGAGAAAAGGGAAATTTTTTTTTCACCACAATTTCTTTATTTTATTTTGTTGTGGGTTCTTGTTCGTGGGCTGTTTTTAAACCATTGGGTGGCGATACTAACGAGGGGAAAAAGTTTGTGATTAACTTTCACAAGAGATTATTTTCTTTTTAAGAGAATGTTTAAATTTTAAATAAATGTTAAAAATAAAATATTGAGAGTTTAAAATAAACAAAATTCATTTAGAATTATATAAAATACAACAAAAAATAAATTAACGATTTTATAAATGTGACTGAATTGTATAGATTTGCATCGCACAAGATGGGATACCTTATAAACAAATGATATTGTTTGAACACAATTGGTAACCAAATTTTTCTTGCATTCCGTTGAGAGTTTATTCAGTAGAAAAAATAAATTTAAAATCATATTGAAAACTTTAGACAAAATATATGTAGATATATAGACAATTAGAATATTAAGATATTATAGATATTATTAAGTGCTAATGCTAATGCTAAATTGTACTAATTAGTAATATTACTATATGATCCTTTGTTAAGCATCATACAATTACACATTTAACTTCTTCAAAAACCAATAGTGCTAATGATAGTCAATTGAATTATTACCTGATTTATAAAATTTATATTTTATTAACTAAATAATTGATTAGTTATTTGCACATATTTTGAGTTGTTGTTGTTTCTTATCCCATTTGGCTGGCCAAGCTAAGGAGCCTATACGTACTCATGATTGAAGGGAAAGAAAGCAGCTTCTGTTGTGATGGAACACCCGTAGGTAGAAGTCTGACTTTGGCTCCGTGACGCTCTTACTGTCATAGGTGACCGGGACCTACGGCTTAAAGTAGATTCCGAACCACTACTAACATCCATGGGCATCGCCGGGATTCGAACCTGATATATGTGATACCGAGAGCCACAGCGCTAGCCACTCGGCCATCAGAACCCCTATATTATGAGTTAAAATAATTAAGGATATTTTATCTTTTTTTTTTTTTCTTAAATTTTTACTTTTAGCTTTTTTAAAGTTTATTAGTTTTTTTCATCTTTTCTCCTTTATCAAAAGCGTCTGTCCTCTTAACTACTCATTTTTCCATCTACTTTACGATAAATAAAATCAAAAAGAAAAACCCATACTTAAACTTTTTATGAATATCACTTCTCAAGTACACTTCGTTCACACACAACGAGAAATAGAAAAAGAAAACGAAAAAAGGAAAAGATCTTAACGAAAACACAGACCACAAGCACCCCAGGAAGAAAACATGGGGCTATTTCCAGCTCGATCGAGGCCCAATCCACTACCGCTAGAGTGACCCCCCTTTCGAAAGTATGTGGCATTAAAAACATGCTTCGACTCTTCATTTTTCGAATGGCACGCTGCCTCCAGCTCTTAAAATGGAGGTATTGCGTGCGGAACAGAGCCTTCCCTTTGCTCTTTTAATGTCCATGGCCTTGAGAAATATTTTTAAGTTCTGTCGCGTGCCTTGCCGTTATTACTCAAAATTCATATTAAACGCTTTCTCATAAGAAAAGGGGAATTTTTTTTTCACTACAATTTTTTTTATTTCTTTTGGGTTCTTCTTGTTGTGGACTGTTTTTAAGCCATTGGGTGGCGATATTAACGAGGAAAAAGTTTGGGATAAACTTTCACAAAAGATTATTTTCTTTTTAAGAACAGGTTTAAATTTTAAATAATCATTAAAAATAGTATGTTGGAGGCCTTAAAATAAACAAAATTCATTTAGAATTATATAAAATACGATAAAAAAAAATGTAATGATTTTATAAATGTTATTGAATTTTATAGATTTGCATCGCCTAAGATGGGATAACATATAAAAGTATAATATTTTTTGAACACAATTAGTAGCCAACATTTTTCTTGCATTCCATTGAGAGTTTATTCAATAGAAAATATAAATTTAAAAATCATATTGAAACCTTTAGACAAAATATATGTAGATATATAGACAATTAGAATATTAAGATATTATTAAATGTTAATGTTAATTAGTAATATTAATATAAGATTCCCTGTTAAGTATCTTACACTTACACATATAACTCTTTTAAAAACTGTAGTGCTAATGATAGTCAAATTGATTATCACCTAAATTATAAAATTCATGTTTAATTAATTAAATAATGAATTAAACATTTGCACACATCTTGCATAAATTGAGATGTTTAAGCAGATTTTATATTTTTAAAAACTTTTACTTCAACTTTAAATAAAGTTGAAGAAAAAACTTTATTTATTTTTTTAGTTTTTTTTTTCATCTTTTCCTCCTTTATCAAAACCATCTGTGCTCTTACTAATTTTCCCATCTACTTTAAGATAAATAAAAACCAAAAGAAAACCACATACTTAAACTTTTTATGAATATCACTTCTCAAGTGCTCTTCGTTCCCACACAAGGAGAAATAAAAGAAGTAAAAAAAAAAGAAAGATCTTAACGAAAACACTGACCACAAGTACCCCAGAAGAAAATAGGGGGCTATTTCCAGCTAGATCAAGGCCCAATCCACTACCGCTCAAATGACCCCCTTTCGAAAGTATGTGGCATTAAAACATGCTCCAACTCCTCATTTTTCGAATGGCACGCTGCCTCCAGCTCATAAAATGGAGGCATTGCGTGCGTGAGAGAGCCTCTCTTTGCTCTTTAATGTCCATGACCTTGAGAAATATTTTTGAGTTCTATCGCGTGCCTTGGCGATATTTCTAAAAATTCATATTAAACGTTTTCTCATGAGAAAAGGGGAATTTTTTTCACTATAATTTGTTTTATTTCTTTTGGGTTTTTCTTGTTCGTGGGCTGCTTTAAACCATTGGGTGGCGATATTAACGAGGCAAAAGTTTGAATAAACTTTATAAGAGATATTTTCTTTTCTGGTGGTTTCTCAGATGCATCATATTAATTCTCGTCGTCATTTGGTTTTAATGAAATAAGATACCAAAAGCATTTTTTACTACAATGAAAATTTCAGGGATATTAATCATGTTAGAAAACTTTTATCGACGAAAAGGATTAATGGTCTGGTACTTGTCTTAATTTAAATAAATTTTTTGGCGTTAAGAAAATAAGCTTTGAGAACATGAATGAGGAATTATATGCATGTTTTATTACATTTTTACATATAAAACACAAATTTGGGTTAATTTCCCTGCGATTTCTAAATACTTTTTTTTTTTAATAATAATTTAAGGTAGTATAAACCAGGCACACTTAGAAATGAAAGTCGAAATAAAATCTTAAATGTTATGTATTAATACTGTGTATTAAAATCTATTGAAAATTTTAATTGCAGTACACATAACAAATGTATTTAAACACTTTGTGTTGGCTATTAATATTTTATTCCTTTATGGTAGTAAACATTTGACAAATTCCATGATTTCTTAACAAACTTGAAAAGAAATCAATATTGTTAAACCATAATAATTTTGCCCGTCTATTTGATGAATATCTCAAATTATCCATTTCTAATTACTATTTTGTTTAACGGATATCGTTAAATTAGAGAGTTTTTTGATGCCGTATTTTGGACGTCCGTTAGCTTTTTCTCCTAGCGCGATGCTCATAGGAAATTGCGCATGCGTATCTGTAATAATGTTTCCTATGAGCATGCGCGCTAGGGAGAAAAGCTAACGGACGTCCAAATTACGGTATGCAAAAAGTCTCTATTATTTTATTTTAATCATTAAATTAATCGTTAGACTATCGTTAAATTATTTTCTTAGTGGTTTAAGTTCTTGGGCGAGTCGTGTGCCATGGCGATATTGCTAAAAATTAATATTAAACGTTTTCTCATGAGAAAAGGGGAATTTTTTTTCCACCACAATTTATTTATTTTATTTTATTTTTGAAGAGTTCTAGTTCGTGGGCAGCTTTTAAACCATTGGGTGGCGTTATTAACGAGGGAAAAGTTGTTGATAAACTTTCCCAAGAGATTATTTTCTTTTTCTAGTGTGGTTTCTCAGATGTATCATATTATTGCTCGTTGTTATTTGATTTTAATGAAATAAGATACCAAAAGGATGAATCATGTTAGAAGAATTTTATAGATGAAAAAGGGTTAATGGTTTTCTCCTTGTCTTAATTTAAATAAGGTTTATGGATGAAAAGAAAAATTGAGATTTGAGAACATGAATTGGGAACTATATTGATGTTTTATTACATTTTCACATGTAAAACACAAATTTAGGTTAATTTCCCTGCAATTTCTCAATTTTTTTCTTATTTTATTGTAAGGATGTATAAATCAATAGCTCTGATAGCTGTATGCACTCGGCACAATTAGAAATGCGATTCACAATGACATCTTAAATTTTATGTATTGTATATTCATTTGATTATATCGATAATTTCAATTACAGTAAAAATAAAGAAATGTATTTAAATACTTTGTGTTGGCTATTTATATTTATTTCTTTTCTGGTTAGCACACATTTGACATACCAAATGATTTTTAAACCTATTTGTAAAGAAATCAATATTATTAAGCCACAATAATTTTGCTTTATCTTTTTGAAGAATATCTCAAATTATACATTTCTATGAACTATTTTGTTTAACGACTATTGTTAAATTATTTTCTTTTTAATCGTTAAATTAATCGTTAGACTATCGTAAAATTATTTTCTTAGATATAAAGGAAAGATAATTTACTTCAAATGCATTCCATGATAAATAAAATTTTGATGTCCTTGGATTGTTTTGATAATTAAAACTTCCAGAAGAATTCTCCCAAAAAATATGTGAAATGTAGAAAACAGTATCAAATAAGTAATCCTTAAATAATAATAACAATAACAATGATAAAATTTTAAGAATTTTTATCATTGAGAGTGCTTCTATAGATCAATATTTAAGAAATGTTTTTTTCTATTAACACTAAAAAATTGTATTACGAATCATTATAATAAGATAAAATAATTAATATTTTTCTTACAAAGATCTTATTTTAGATTTCCTTATATTATGAATGTACTTTTTGTAATTTTCGATAATGATGTAAAAATTTGATAATCCTAAAAATAATTCTAATGGTGATAATGGTGATAATGGTATTTAATGGTAATTTTAATGAATATTATTGAAACTTCCAATACAGATGGACAAATTTGAGGTTTGCATATACCAATAAAGACAAATTTTTAACTAAGTTAAAATTCTTCACTAATTATCTTCCGAAATTTCTTTCCCAAATCTTTTAATTTGAAAATGTCCTGTATTTATATGAAAGTAGTTAAGCTATAACACAATAGTAAGAGGATTTCTTAATATAATTAACTAAATATTTTTTATATATGGAAATATCACATAAAAATTTATTATAAGTCAGACATAAATGTATAAACAAGAAATATTAAAAGTAATCTTTATATGATCTTTTTTAAAGATTGACAGACAATTAAAAAAAAAAAAAAAGATTGACTTCATTTATCTCCTTGGTCCTTTTCTTTTAAAAATAATAATAACGAAAATGTCTGAATATATTCTGCAATATTCATATACACAGATGGCTCCTCTTTATGAAAATCTCATTACTGCAGGTTCAGGAGTCTTTTCGAACTTGTTCTCCTTCTACGCTTCAGCTGGGAAATATCGAACATCTTTTGATGGAGAAGTGGAGGCTATCCGAATTGCTTTGAAGTATTTACTAATTTTCCAGGATAGATTCAACAGAGCGGTTATTTTGTCTGATTCACAAGCCACAATTCAGGCTATTAGTTCCACCAAGCCACCTTCATCAGAGGAAATCTCCCAGTGTAAAAATCATTTGCGGGAACTGACTTTTTAAAAATGAAATGGGTGGTACTTCAGTGGATACCTGGCCACTGTGGCATTTTGGGAATGAACAAGCAGATTGTCTAGCAAAAAGAGGCTCAAAACTACTTCAAACGAGATCCTCGTCACTGTCCCCTCCATTCTATAAAACTTTATATCAAACAAATAATGACTAAAAACCACAAGCTACAAATTCATGATGAGATCAAGTCAAAGCGTTGGAGAGCTAAGACTTTTGCTTAATACCCAGCAATCCGCGACGGCATGCTGTCCGACTTCTGACTGGCCATGACTGTCTAGCAGAACATCTCCATCGCATTAAAAATATTTTCGAATCCTAAACGCCCTATGTGTGGTTTCAGTGACCCAATGAACAGAGATGTTCTGAACTAAATGAACTAAACAGAGATGAACAGAACCACCTCTAAAAAGATGTGCGGTATTTGACGGCGACTCGGAGACAGCGCTTACTGGCGTGCGAGAGAACTCTTAAGGCAATGACTTCGGTCATCTGTGCATTTTCTGGATATTTATTCTTTTGTATTTTTTTCCCTTGTTATTTTTGTTATTATTACTTTTTTTTTATTCTTCTTGTACTTGTTTTGCCATTGAAATAAAAATTTTTGAATATTTTGCATTGATAACTGATTTCTTTATTTGTTTTGGAGGATTAATAAATAGTTTATGTGACAGAAACTTAAAAAAATAAATCTAATATAAGCTTTAAAACACGCTATTTCTAATTATTTTATGTACACATCAAGTATTCTAATAATTTTAATATTATTGTTTAATTTGCATGAAAGACAATTTTAGATGTTAAAAATATTTGCAATTTTTATTTCAAATAAAAGATGCCTTATGATAGATTGCCTGGTTTTCTTTTTTTGCAATGCTTATTACAATTACAATTTATTCTATGAAAGTTACAATATTATGTATAAATTATGTAACAATTTTAAGCGAAAATAAGCTCTTTTTATTTGCTAATTTTTACCGAAAATGAAACAGTTTGTAAAATCAAGTAAATGGCGACTTTTCATCTTGAAGAATGATTGAAATTTTACATATTTGATGCATTAAATTCATGCAAAGCATATGTGTTATGTTCTTAAACGTTAACTGTTTTAAGCCATGGAAAGCAATAAAACGATAATAATAAAAATATATTTAATGTACAATTTGTAATTTAATTTAATATCAATACGACAGCTTTTGATATAACTTGGTCATATATAAGAAAGTCAACATAAATAAACTATAATTCCTTTTAAAAATAAATTATAATTTAATATAATTTTAGATGGTTATTTAAATAATAAATTTATGAATAAAAATATGTAATGAAGTTTAGGCACTCAAAGCAATATTATTTCAAATGATTTATATCATGAGCTGATATATTCCAAATTCGATTACATATTATTTTCTTAAATGCTTTGAGATTAAATGAAATTCAATCCATGATTAACAAAACTGATGAAAAAGAAGTTTTTTAATGTATATTTTGAATGACAATTTATTAAAAGATGCCTTATGATATTGCCTGGTTTTTGTGCTACTGCTTTTTAACCAATTTCTTTATCTATGAAATATATAATTAAAAACATTTAAAATTTGTTATTTAAAAACAATTCTTTTTTTAAAGCCATATGATGACAAAAGTAAACAAGTTGGCGAGATTTTGAACGAATATAAAGCATTTTAGGCAATTTGCAACACCATAAAGATCAGTTATATAAATATTTTGTAAAACTATATTGTCTTTAAAGGAAAAGTGTAGCTTTTTTAAGCCATGGCAAATAAAATCCAGTGACCTACATTTCAATAATTTGTAATTTTTCCAAATACTTTTGCTTTCGTTCTTTAGGTAATTTCTGGTCTCCATGACGCCATGATGTTTTGATCGGTAACTGTTGTTGTAAAAATTTTTCGAGATAATTCTAAAGGACCAGTAGTTAATTTGGAAAGGCCCTCATCTCAATAAGAACATACAAGAAACTAATATATTCTAAAAATCGATTAAGTATTATTTATATTGAGTTAATCTATTTATTTTTTGGTACATCATTTAAGTTCTATTCGCTATTATTTTTCCATATATTCAGTTATTATCAAATATCTTTCAAATTAAAAAAAAATTTTGAATTTTTAAATTTAGTTTTTTATAAAGAAATTTAAATTGTAGTATTTAAATATTTTTATATATAAATGGTTCAAAGTATTCTATTTTTAAAGTACATTATTTAAAAAATATACTAAATAAGCATTTTTTTATAAACGTACGATTTTTTAATATAATAAAATCGAAAAGATCAGATATATAAATTGTTTTGAAACTCATTTTTTTAAACAATGAATAAATATCAGATTTAAAATATTAAATTTTTAAAAAAATTCTTTTCAAATTTTATTTCTAAATTTCAATTTCAATTTTAATTATAATACATGAACTTTTAAAATATCTACGCAAATTTAATAATTTAACATATTCTAAAGGATATATGATGTATTTTATTCATTAAAGTATATTAATGATTTTAATTTAAGAATAAAATGTTTCAGTATTTATTTAGTAATTATATATATTAATCAAATATTTATTAATTATTAATTGTATTAAAGGGTCATTAAATTATAAATTACTAATAAATTTTATAACATTAAGTTGTTTTAAATAATGAAAAGTTTAGACAGTTGATTCAATCTATAGCTTTTCATTCGAGCTCAAAATAAATCAAAACTTTTGCATAAACTGAAGTTATTTAGGTAGTTATAACGTTTTCAATATTAAGGGCAAAATTAAACTTAATAATTTACTATATACTTTAAAATTACTACTGAAAATAATTAGGATCCAAATGGAAAAATTGTTCAGGAAATAATAATGAATTTATATTATTGAACTTATATAACGATAAAGAAAGTTTAATTCAATAATATATATATAACTATATATATTATTGAGCCTAAATAGTTTTCATTATTGCATTCCATTCCAATATGTTTTGATTAGCCATAAATTAATTTACATTAATTGATTTAATTAATTTCAGTTTACAGCAAAATATTTCAATTAAACATTAATAATTAAGTCATTTAAAATTATTATACATACTTTTTTAACTAAGCTAATACATCTCGAAATACACTTTTAGTAACAAAATACGAGATAATTAAAAACAATTAGCACCAACATAAATTATCTCTGCACAAAAGTTTTAATTACCTAGAGATGAAAACTTCTAAAATAATGAATGATTTATAGACAGTTCAATTTTTTTCTACACCATCCAGAGTAAAAAAAAACTAAAAATATTCCTAAAACGGAAAAGTCTCAAATCCAATTAATTAACTTTCTCTCTTTTCTTCTTTCGGAAAACCAAACGATTTCGCAATTCCAACAATCCGATGCCATCTGCAGAAAAGAAAAATATTTAAAATTTATTCCTTCAGGTTCATTAGTCGGGTTGGGCCCATTTCGGTATAAACTGCCACAGAGAGCGACATTTATCGATGAAAACATGGGACCAAAATCGATTACCATTACGATAGGGACACACGCACAGCAGTAACTGTAACCATTATCGCGGTTCTCCCATTATCGTTTGAGGCCTGGTGATTGGACGATAAAGTGGTAATGGGGTGTGCAATCTGCCTTGGAACATTTTTTTTTCTCTCTCTCTCTCTCTACGTTTTGCTATTTTCTTGTAGCTCATTTTTTATTGTAATTGAGAGAACATAGTATAGAGGAACAAAATAAAATTATATCAATAAATATAAAGATAAGATATGAGAAATTAATGCATCACATTTATAAATTATTGGAACATTTTATCACTCGACATTTATGAATCTCTCGAAAAAGTGTTGAATATCTAGTAGAGGAAAAAACGATATATCTAATCACAAATAAGTTTTTTTTACTTTTTATTTCTATGGGTTTTAGTAAGTGGTCTTCAAATGATCCATAATTTTAATCTTTATAAGAGGAAGATTTCATCATTTATATACTCATTTAAATTTTCCTTTTCAGAGAAAAAGTATGCATTATACATTAATGAATGCATTTTGCTAGATTAACTAACATTTATCCAGTATCCTTTAGATGAATGATTAATGTTACAATTTGAATTAAACAGAAAATTAATGTTGATCAGTTCCCTAGTTATTTTTATTACTCATAAAATTATGGGTATTGTTTTCGGAGAGAGCGAAATTTTTTGCTTTTAATCAATTGTTTGTCGTTAACTACTTTCAACGTTTTTATATCTTAATAATTTTAATTTCTTTTATGTGCTAGTCATATTAGTTTATTGAAATTTCTTTCACTATATTTTTATACATATTATTTTAAATTACTTTCAAGAGTTTTTTTTTTTTATACAGGATATTTATTTAAATTTCTTTCACGAGCTAATAATTACATAATTAGATTAGGTAAAATTGTTCTAAAATATCGTTTTGACTACTTTAAACCTTTTTTTATTGTTTAATTTTTTTAAATTATTTCACGTGCTATTTATATCGGTTTATTAAAATTCCGTTCGTGATTTTTATGGATAATATTTCAAATTTCTTTCACAAGTTTTTATACATAATATTCTCTCTATAATTCCTACCCATAAAATACTAAACTGTAGAAAAATCAAAGAAAGGGGTCGTGCTATCTTGTGACCACAAATCAGGGTGCATTTTCCAAAAATAAAGGATATGCTACTCTCCTTTTGATCTCTTTAAATGAAGTCTTTTCCGGCAGCGAAGTGCAGGGGGTCAGAAAATCCATTGCATCGGTAAGAGGATATTTGTTGAAGAAGGGTTCTAAGAAATTAACATTTGACGATATTTACTGATGGGGGTGAATTGCCTCAAAAGAATTTAACTTTTGTGTGGTGGTTTGAGTACTAGTTCTTGTTTATCCTGGTGAGATGCTTCATATGTGTGAGAAGAAATCCTGACAACAAAAAGATTAGTAGCACTACTTGGTATGATTGTGTCAATATCATCCTCACCAATGGAAAAGCATATAGGCCCCTGGGTGGATTTTAAAAGAGGAGATTTAACCAATAACATAAAAAGAATACGATAACGGGTATAGGTAAAATTGTAGGGTGTAAGGTATATAAGAAAGGATAAAAAAGTGACTGTGACATCAGAAGAGGAACAGAGACAGAGGGAACAATCGAGAATATAGACACTATGTAATTTTGTCTAATTATGGGACTTAGATTCAAGTGAAGTGAGAGAGTGGGATGAGTGAGTCGTATAATGTAATCAATTATAATGTAAATGTATAATGTAATCAATTATAAGTTAGTGCAGGAATCTCTTTTAATAAGGTTTTATTCGATTTAAGCTTCCAAAAAAAAAACTTTTATAAGGATATCATTAGAGACATTCATCTTTGCAATTTGAAATATTTATAGAAGTCGAAATCGGAATTAAGCTATTTTCTACAAAGGTACTTTTCTTGGTTTTTAAGAATTTTCTGAATAAACTGATAATAAACATACGAAACTAAATTAATTTGTCTCTCCCTTTTTATACATCTATATCTACTTTTCCATTATGTTTATTTTTTTCTTCTACAAAAATTCAATGCTTGATAAATTTTGGTCAGCTTATTTCACATTTTGAAAGTGTTTTGATACATATTTTTTTAAATTATTAGAATGTTATAATTGATGATCTTTGAGGAAGAATAGCTTTAACAAATATCGTTAATTGCAGTTGACGCCATTCTATCTTAGAACGATGTAACAATTGCACAACGAAATTGCTGAACTCCAGTAAACATGTTACGGAAAACAGATTATCGCATAACGACCTACTATAGGTGTTAAAAGCCATAAGCATTTTCATGTAAATGCCCCCATCAGTTGCAGAATTATTATATGACTTTATGATAAGCACGTTGATATTCAACAAACTTTTAAAAACTACAAATGCAAATGGGTTTTTAATTGGATAGTTCACACTATTATTATATCTATATTATGAAAAAATAGAAAAATTAGAATCACATTTTCACGATTCTTAATTTAATAAAAAAAAATTTATTAATATTCCTTGGAAAGATATTTTGCAATCAGATAATAAATTACCACTAAATTGATAATAATAGTAAAAAAAAACATTTACAAATGCTTTTAGAGATATCAAGAAACATTCATTGTATAATAGTTATCAAAATATCATTTCTCCGACTATCATGCAGAAATATTAAGATAAAATTAACAGTCAAAATTATATTTTTAATTATATTTCATATCAAATTTCTGTTAAATATATTTGATATAAATAGCATAGTAATTATTAGTAATAAATAATTAAATGAGTAAAAACTACATATCAGCTTATCTTTTCTTTCAAAATCAGTTTAAGTACAAAAAGAAACATAATCAGGTAATGTTTTCGTAATGAAATACTGCAAAAGATAAATGTCGTGACAAATAAATATCTGGCAGGTATTAGTCAAGTTTTATTTTTATGATGATAATTTCAAACTAATTTTTAAAATAGCGATAATTTTTTAAAAATTAGAATTAATTAATAAAAATTTTATCTTAAATTTTTACTAAAATTTATTTTTAATTAAAAGTGCTTTCGACTCGAAATTTTTTTTTATCGATGTTTAATTAGCATCAATCATTTTTATTTTATTAATAAAAGTGTTAATGGTATATATTATTATTATTTTTTTTCCTTTTGCTCAGTAGGTAAGGATGTAAAGAATACATAAATATTTAATGGATATTCAATAGATAGAAACATTCAAATATCACATTTTAATAGACTTAATAAGAAACTGTTACCCTGCTTCCTCCTACACACTGGCAAGAGGACCCCCTGTGGCATACAGGAGAAATCGCCAGTTGAACTCCAGACTCTCAACCGACAGAAAGTACAGCACAATTAAGCGCTTTGTTAAAAAACATTTAGTTTAGTTTCTCACTTAGAGAAAAACATATTTCCGCAACCCTGCTTATTAGTTGGCTTAGAAATTAACTCACGGAGAAGTATATTTTCGCATTTATGCGCGTAGCCAAGTTTCGGAAGTGGAGTCCTTCTACGAGTCAATAATTATCTGTCTTTAAAGGTACTAAATATTTTATGTTTCTAATTGTATGTTTGTTGTGTTTGTACGTGTGTCAATAAAGCTGTGAGTTATCAAACCTATGCATGAAGTTATCTTAACTCACCCAAACCCAGCTACAATCTGGTTGCCCAACCTACGCACTAAACAAAACTACATTTTTTATAAAAAGTTCTAACAAAAAATAAAATAGTTTTTTTTTTTTAAAGTCTATATTAAACGTTAGCATAAAATTTAAAATTAAAAAATTAAATTATTTCCATTGTTATTTAAATTATAAAAAAATTAAAAATGCTTTAATATTTTTTTTATTAATAATTTTAAATAACGTTTAATTAAATACATATTTTTAATTTTATTTTAAGTAAATATTAAACATTTTGAAAAGCATTTAAAATTAAGAGCTTAACATAATTTTTTATCAATTTAATTCAAATATAATTGTCTTAATTTTACATTTAACCATAGTCATACTTAAAACAAAAGTAATTCCAACGGTTATAATTTTCATAACTATTTATTCTAACCAATAAACAACTGTTATTTTTATTAACTGATATCCTTTAAAATATATTGAATAAAAAGAAACATATAATTGTAAAGTTATTTTGTTGGTAAATCACTCGAAAAAATTATCTGATGTTTTTTTTTCAAATATTTTGACAAATATGATTAGATAATTATATACAAATATGTAAATATTCAAACATTGCAATACCAATTTAGAAATTAAGCGTACATATTTGATACATAAATTTTAAAAATTATTTGCATTATAAATAAATCTCTTTTAAGGAAAATTAATTTAAGTGTGTTTAACACAATTTTAACAGCATATTATTAATACAAGCAATCTATAATATATTAAATATTATAAGACATCGTTACGTTAAAGTTTTAGTTACTGAATACTTTATTTATACATTTTATTACAAAATATGAACATGAAAATATAAATCTTAATTTTTTGTATTTTAACAATTTATTCTTAGTACAAAATAAGATTAATTGGGTTTCCATCTGAGATGACACAGAAAATTTATGATAAACACGTAAAAAATAAAAAATAAATTTAAAATATCTTTTATAGTTAATCTTTAAATAAGGAAAAAATAATATTGTGAAATATATATATATATATATATAAATGTATCTATTTATGTTAGAATTTATTAAATTTGATGGCATTTTATTCTCTTTTTAAAAGAAATGTTAATTTGTCGAACTTATTTGTTTTTTGACAAATCTTAATTTTCTTTAGGTAAATTTTTTATTTTTATATTTGGATGATGATTTATTTTTTTTATTATTATTTATGACGATATTTTTCTTATCAGTAGAATGAAATGCACTTTTAAATTATGTTTTATTTATTAATCCCAATAGTTAACTCAAAGCAATAATTTTCAACATACAGCTTTTAAAAATATCAACGAAATAGATCTTTTGAATACTAGGCAGTAGCGTGCAACTACATATGTAACATTTTAATTAATTTTCTTGTATCTATTTTTAAACACAGGGGAGCATAAGGAAAACAGTTTCAGAAAAGAAAAAGAACATTTGTAATTAATTTATTTTTTGCTAATTTTTTCTCCCAAAATCCAAAAAAACATAATTAAATTTAGAAAATTGCATTACGAAAAGTGGATTTATTAGCACGAAAATGCCAAGCGAATATGCTATGCTTAAATTCCTACGCGATATCTTTTAAAGGTTAAATTTCTTGTATTTAACATAAATTTTAATGTTATATTTTAAAGCGTAAGTAAATTGTATCAATTTAAAAAATGTTGTATAACATATTTTTGAATATTTTTTGTTAAAACTTTTAAAAGGGATTATTTCTTTCTATCCATAAAATGCATATTTAAATAAATATTTCTTTAAATATGGCTAAAATATTTTTTTCTTTTTATTGAAAATTATGAGAGTATTAACCATAAAATTAATAAAATACATTTGCTTAAAAATTTCTTTAATAATAAATTACACCATGTTTGGTTTTATAGATTTAATTTACATATTTAGAGTTGAGCTATAGTAACAGTTATGTATAGTACTATATTAAATATGTATAGTACCATATTAAATAAAATTTTGTTTCAAAATAATGTTAAAAAGATATATTTTTAAAAATAATATGAATATCCTTTATATTTTATATCCTAATTAAAATACAATTGTGTGTATAATTATTTTCATAGGCAATAAATAATTTATTATTAAACATAAATTAAAACTGAAAAAGAAATATCTGATTTCCCGTTCTTATTCTCAAATCAGATTAACCAGATTAGTTCTCAAAGTTTATGATTTAATTAAATATTTAAACATGAACAAAAACCTTATTTATTTGCAAAAAAAAAAAATTGAAAAAAATCTTGAAATAATGGTGTCAAATTGTGATTTTGAAATATTCGGCTAAAACATTAATCTATTTATTCTGATATAACGTATTATGATGTTCCTTCATACTGATGGCATGACATCCACAATAGCCACGAAAGTAATGGAAATCCACATGGTGAGCATTAAATAATATTTAAAATAACCAATAACTAAAGTAGGCAATAAACTATAGGCTTAGAAAATTAAATATCGTCAATAGTTTTCCTAACCAAGATAGCAAATGCCTTTTTATCATTATAAAACTGAAAACATTTGTGAGGAAGAAAGATGAAATCGATAATTTACATTTAATTTTAATTGTATACACATTGTAACTATTTTCATTTTTATGTCTACTAATCTAAATACAGTATTTAGTAATGTTGTTTTGGTAAGTTATGATGCATATATAGACAAGCATTCACCAAGACAATGGCATATTCAGCTGCATGGACCAAGAGTCCAACATAGAATCTACCACAACTTGGACAAGCATCCATGGTTTGCATTTGATAATTTCTTATCCTCCTCTTAAGTTGAATGCAAAGACTCTCTGGTTTATGTATCGTATCCATCCACGGCATTGTACGGGATCTTTCTGGTAGGCAACACAAGTCAGGTTCGAACCCAAGTCTCTACGTTTAAAACACTAACAAGCTATCTATCAGGTCATTCCTGTCCTGATTATTTATTATAAAACATATTTATTTACTGTACTGTCTTTTTTAATATAATAACCAACTTGATAACACAACAGCCAGCTTAAACTAATAACCAGTTTGGGCCTGATGGTAGAGTGATTATATTTTTGGCGCTCGATGCCCACGTTTTGAATTCGTGACTCGGCGGTGCCATGGATGTTTGTAGTGGTTCGGAATCCAGTTTAAACCGTAGGTCCCGGTCTGATATGACTGTAGGACTGATAACTCTACCCAGTAAAAAAAAAAAACATCTTCTGTCTCGAAATTTGCCAGTAGGCAGACGGCCTTGCTGTTGTTGCCATGAGTCTGTTGCGCCATTGAAGAAAAAGGAGAACTAGCTTCGATAGATAGTAAAGATAGGAAAATAGATAGTAAAGATAGCTTCGATAGATAGTAAAGATTCTTAGATAGTAAAGATAACAGGTTGAAAACGAAAGAAGGTATTTACCAAAAGCAAGGAAAATGGCAATATTGTATCTTTTTTAAAGGAGGCTTAACGTTTAAACCTTTCTAAACCATTAGGGCATACATAAAATTTCAAAATACATTCAATTAATTACAGCAATCCAATTCAAATCAATTTAAATACTCCGTAAATTTCATAAATGAAAGTTTATAAGTTACATTAACAACAACATTACTCAAGAGTTGCAGTCATATTCAGTTTCAAAAGAAATCACCAACATTAATGGAGTCGGACAATTTAAATTTCTTTAAAAATTAAACTAATTAAACTATACTACAGTGGTATAGCAGATAGTGTTAAATTTCGATACCATTCACTTCCATTCAGTACAAACTACACTTTCAGTATCACTTTAATCTGAAACAAAAGGACAAAAATCCAAACTTCCAATGGTACTCGCTGCTGCAACTTTTCCCCACTAATTATTTTAATCATGAAATGGATTTGTGATGGCAGGTTAGTAACGCTTCACCGAGGCTCAAATTACCGCCGGAGGCGGATTAATTTAATATCGCAGGCGGAATGGCCCCTTAATCATTTTAAGCGGTTTTCAGCGAAAGCGATTTTCTCCACTTTTGGACGTTTTTTTGCTGAATTCGGTGCGGTTTTCATGGGCGCCGATGATTTGCCTTTTTAATCTCGGAATCGCAGGGAGAAAAGTTATTTATGAATAAAAGTTGTGAAACAATTTTTTTTCTAACTTAATGAATCTTTTACATGAATCTACTTCGATGTGGTTTTAATTCCAAAGATATAGATTGGAGACTCTACAATTTCAATTTATATATAACTTTTCTCAAGCCAAATTTGAAATCTTTTTAAGCAATGAATTACAATATTTTAATAATAAAGAGCTGCAATTTGATCAGTTCTTAAGCTTTTCCAAACTATTACGCGTTTTGGATTGATTTTACTTAAAGTTTGAAAGTTTGCGCGTCTTTCCAAGATTTTCACAGGACAATCTATTACATCCCTACTCTAAAGTAAAAATTCAAATGGCAGAAAATCATCTGAGTCGCAGTTTCTCCCTTATTAAAAAAATAATCATCATTGGCGCAACAGCCCCATAATGGGCCAAAGCCGTCTGCCAACTGGCAGATTTCGAGACAGGAGATGTTTTCTTTTTATGGGGTGGGTAAGGTTGCCAGACCAACACCCAACGCTCTTGCAGTCATAGCAGACCAACTTTAGGCGCAGCGATGTGATATAGTGTAGTAGTAGTAGTCATAATAGACCAGGACCTGCGGTTTAAAGTGGATTCCGAACCATTACAAACATCCAGGTCACAGCCAAAACTCGAACCCAAAACTTGTTTCACCGAGCGCCACCGCGCTATTCACTCGGCCATCGGGCCTCAAAATTTATATTTTCAAAATTTAAATTTTAAGCTAACTGTATCCATGCCAAATAAATCAAAGAAATTTTCATATTTAAATGAATATATTTGCAGAGAAAGTCTTTAAACTATTGTGGTGCCATTTATGAAATCGCATGGATTAAAAAAATTATTTCGAATAAATATAATAAGAGTTTCACTCATTGACTAAGAGTACTATCAACTGTAGGTAAAGGATACACAAGATGCAATAGCACGTTAAATAATTTTGTGGACTTTTTTTTTAATCTAAAGATAAAATTGATTTTTAAGCCTTTTTTTTTTTTTAAAGCCAAATAAGTTCAATTCAGAGTTGGTTTTGACTGGTTAGATGCATAAATTCTAAATTTAACTTAGATGTTTCATTCAAAATTAGATTTATTCTCTGAATAAATTCTAAGAGTGATCTTTAAAACGACAGAGAATCAAATGCTCACGCTATGAAATGTTCTTCTCAAATGATGTTTAATCTGCCGTTACCTTCTTCAGACCTTCTACCTCAACATGTAATTTTTTTACATCAATTCGATTTTTTTCCTTAGTGACCTAGTTTTATTTTATGAACAGCCGTCTATCCAAAATGACATAATTAAAAAAAAAAAAAAATGTTACTTCGAGTATTGAAAAAAGATTGAATACTCATCGTCTTTAGTGGACCTGCACTGAATTAATCAAGGCAGTCATTCCTAAGTTTCTTTCCATCAGCATGGGTAGTTAAGTTATAGGAAGCAGTCTTTTTATTTTAAGGACTTCTTCTTTTTCTTACCTAATGATGTCTTATCAAAACTCCTCCTTTGTTATTGGAATAATTATTTGTGGAAAAAGAATGGTAACATTAATGTGGTAGGTGGGCCTCGCATTGGAAAAAAAGTATTGATTCCTAAATATCTAAATAAATTTACCTTTTAATTATTATTTTAGGTTAGGTTTGTCGCACTACTGTCATTTTGTGCAAATTTTTGGGCAAATTATACCAGAACAATGTGGACAGTTTACAACAAACAAACAGTTTAATGTGGATTCCGAATCATTAACAAAAACCATGTCTCCACCAGGATTCGAACTTGAAGCATGTGGTACCAAAGCCCAGAGAACAAGGAAATTAGCCATCAGGCCGCAATGCTTTTTAAAAAGAAAAGGGCTTTATGATTAGTTGGAAATTTATGACTTTTATTAGAGCAAAAGTTAGTGAGAAATACGAATTAAATATCTTACATTTTGAATATTTAAAGCAATGAGCATTCTAAACACTCAAATTGTCTTTAAAAGATCATCATATTACTTTTAAGGATTACAACAACTGAGATAATCTTTGTTCCCTAGGCGAAAGGTTTATGCTTTTTGATTCCCAGTTCTATTAAATTCACTCACAAACAAATGGAAGTAAGATTAAAAACAACTACATATAAATTTATCTTCAACAGATATAATATATTATGAAAAGCGAGCTAAAAATAAATTTTATATGTTATTCGAAATCAAATTCTATTTTCGAAGATTGACAAAGAACATTTTTAATGCGAAGTATTTGTACTGTTTTGTAAACTAATTACATAAATTGCTTTCTAAAAGAAACGATTGTCTGTAAAGTACTTTTATCTTTAAAACAATACTATGGAAGTCTTAGAAATTATGAGGTGGAGTCGAAAATTTCAATTTTTTTTCAGCAACCAAATTTATTGTAATAAATATTATTCCTTATAAATATTATAACAGGCTAAGAAAACATCAAAGAGTAGGCAACATGGTAAACAATGCTATAAATACTTTTTGCTGTGAAGGTACATTAAGCGGATGGGTTTCTTATAATTGAAGATTTATGTGATTTGAGTGACGGATAATTATATTTGTTATTTATGTGATGCTAAGCAGATAACGAGTTGTCTAAAAGGGTTTATTTCGTTTCTTTCAGTGTGCCGAAAACTGGTCTTGCCATTCATACAATAAGTTTACGATGTGCATGAATTAAGGCAAACTTATTCACAAAAGTGAAATTCATGTATTCACAAACCACGCTGTCCTCATTGGATGATGAAAGACTTCATCGTAATGTTGAATGGACGTGTAGCAATGAATACATTGTTTGAGTGCTAACTTTGGCTTGCATTATGTTGAAGGTGGCGAAACAAATCCATTTGATGAGGCTTTAACTGTATGGGTTAATTGTAACTTTTGCCACCAAAAAAGTTATTATTAAGACGTATATTTGCCCAACAAAATGTATTAACTTGATATATCTTCTACTATTCAAACTTTTAACTAGTGTTTTCTATTTACAGCCTAATTACTATTATAATATTATAATTATAATTAATATTATTAATTGTAATATTAATTATTATTAATATTACAATTAAAATTATAATATTAATAAATATAATTGTTTTATTTTAATTTTTATACCATAAGCACTATTATATATAAGGTATAAAAATTATATTGAACTAATTGTAATTGAACGTATTGAAATAAAACTAATTGAAATTGAACAAATTGAACTATATTAGAAATATGTTGAACTAAAGAAAGAAAATTATCTTATTGTAAAAATTCATAGATTATTTTTTATTATTTTCCTCTTCATAGGAAATTTCTTTTACAGATATAAATTTATTCAAACGATTATTTTTAATTTTTTAAAAAATAATAGGAATGAAAAAAGAAATTTTAAAAAAACATTTTCATTCAATAAAGGAATATTTTAAAAAATCTTTCCTATATTTCGTTTTCATTGCAAGTATTATACAATGTAATTCTTTAATGAGATTATTAAAAATAAAATATTTCTAATAAAATATTTAAAGATAATAAAAAAGAAGTAGCATTTTATAAAGCAAAGATTTTACATTATTGAATAATATGATATTATATTATTTCTCATTTAAAATGTCTAAAATGCATTAATTTATCTTTGACTTACAGTCATTATATTCCTTTTTATTTCAAAGCATTGAATGGATCGATTTCATAATTCCATTTTGAACTTTCTTTTCTTTTCGTATAAATTAACTCCCATTCCACTGGGATTAAATCTTCATTTTTAAAAGTCTTTATTAGTTTAATTCAAAGGATTTCTTGCTCATTTTCTCTGGTTTTTAATTCAAATATTTTTTTTTCCATTTTGATAAAGAAGAAAGTGATATTTCAGAGAATTTAGGGTTATAGAGTTTTGCTACAGTACCAATTAAATCGAGGCAATTACTGGAATTTTTTAATAGCTTTTTCCAGTAATTGTTGTTTTAAAAAGTAAAAATTATACCTGTCAGTTTTATGAATAAAACTGCCTGCCAAGAATAAATTATAATTATATAGTTTTATAATTACTTTTTTTTTAAAGTTAGTCACATGCATTCAGTAGGGAAAAAAAAAATCCTCCATTTAAAAATTAAGTATTCTTTTTTTTTTTAAATTTTCTAAAGTGCTGAAAAACTGGTTGAAGATAATGACATAAAAAAATATTGTCTTGTGAATAAATAAAAAGAAAATTGAAAATATAAATCAAATTATAAAAGATATTAATTAAAAATGAATTCATAAAAAAAAAAAAAAAAAAAAAGGTTTTGGGTTCGTGAAAAGTAGTAATAATGGTTTTCATAAAAAAAATAGTATATACTCGTGACTGCAAAATTAAATTAAATTAATTTTAATTTAATTTATTTCATGTATATTAAATAATTTTATTAATTTATTTAGTTTAATGAGTGAAAATAAATGTTTTACTTAATATGAACGAAATTTGCGTAGGATGGTATCTTTAAATCTTTAAATATCAATTCAGCTTTGCTAAATTTCATAACTCTATGCAAATTGACAAGAATTTTTTTAATTTATTGTTTAAAAATGTATATTTGAATATTACTCAAAATAAGAATTAGGTATTTCTATATTTTTATTGTAAAATGATTGCACCGTCTAATTTAATGCTCAAAATAAGAATTATGTATTTCTTATTTTTATTGTAAAATGATTGCACCGTCTAATTTAATGCTCAAAATAAGAATTATGTATTTCTATATTTTTATTGTAAAATGATTGCACGTCTAATTTAATGCTCAAAATAAGAATTATGTATTTCTATATTTTTATTGTAAAATGATTGCACCGTCTAATTTAATGCTCAAAATAAGAATTATGTATTTCTATATTTTTTTTAAAATGATTGCACCGTCTAATTTAATGCTCAAAAAGAAGAATTATGTATTTCTATATTTTTATTTAAAATGATTGCACGTCTAATTTAATGCTCAAAATAAAATTATGTATTTCTATATTTTTATTGTAAAATGATTGCACCGTCTAATTTAATGCTCAAAAGAAGAATTATGTATTTCTATATTTTTATTGTAAAATGATTGCACCGTCTAATTTAATGCTCAAAAGAAGAATTATGTATTTCTATATTTTTATTGTAAAATGATTGCAAATTTAATGTAAAATTTGAAAGAAATGTATTTTTTAAATCTTTGAAAAGCATTTTCAAATTTTTGCCAATGATGTATTTGACATTCATTTAAATCCATGTGATTTAAAATTTATTTTTTTCAAATGTTTGTTAACGAAATAACGAAAACGTTAATAACGAAACTGTTATTTAAAAGAAATGAGATATTTTTCCTATGTTAATTACACTACTATCCATTATACGGATTTGCACAAAGGTAACGTTGAAAAGCACTATATCATACAAATAAGGGTTTGTATTTCATTTTACAAATTGTTTATATATTTGGAAGTATTCAATGTCATTTATTTTGAAACCATCCCTTATTGAGTCAAGGCCGTTTGCGCCTAGCAGAATTTGAGACAGGAGATGTATTTATACCATTCTTTTTGTCGGTTTATGGAGTAGGGATGTCAAGCTCTATAAGTCCATCGGGGCCTGATGGCCGAGTAGCTAGCGCTCTGGCGCTCGGTCCACAATATTTCGGTTTCGAATCCTGGCGGTGTCATTAAGCGTTGTAGTGGTCCAGAATCGACTTTAAACCGTAGGTCCCGGCCTCATGTAACCGTAGAGCGTCACAGAGCCCAATCAGACTTCTTCTTACCATATCGTTCCCACACTGTATAGGCTCTCTCGATTTCTCTTCATTGCCTGACAATACCAACTGTGTCTCGATTTGTTTGCGAAATACCCCGCGGAAGTGAAAATTATGAACAGATAATTGGTTTCAGCAGTTTTGAAACAGCTCGGATAGAAATTTGAAACTGCCTCATAAATTTCAATTTTTATGCTCATTTAACTGATGCGTTTGTTTACTGATGTGAAAAGATTTTCGCAATTGCTTCTTGCCTGAGATTCGGTATGTTGTTAAACGATTTCTAAATAAGTGAACAAAATAACTTATTCAAAGTTTACTTAAAGAAAATATTGTGTTTTAATTCCGAATATCTAAAGAAGTAATGAATAGAAAAAATTAGGAAAATTTATTAAATTGTAATTGATTGCTTGTATTAAATGGATTATATACATATTAAGAATTTTGATGTAATTTGAAATGTTTAGATTTCAATTTGAATTAAACGTAAATTATGTGTCTTGAGTTAAAAAGTGGCTAGCGCTCTGGAATTCGGTACCACATGTTTCAGTTAGAGTCCCGATGGTGCCCTGGATGTGTGTAGTGGTTCAGAATCCACTTTAAACAGTAGGTCCGGGTCTTATATGACCGTAGAGCGTCACAGTACCCAACCAGACTTCTCTCACCCACATTATTCCCAAACTGTATAGGGCAACTCAGCTCTAGGCATAGTGATGTGGTGTGGTGTGGTGTGGTGTAGTAGTAGTCATATTAGATCGGGACCTGCCATTTAAAGTGTATCTGAACCACTACAAACATCCATGGCACGATGTCATGCTCAGTTCTAGCATTTAAAGTAGTAGTAATCTATTAGACCGGAACTACTATTTAAATGGATTCTGAACACAAAGCCAGGGCACAGCTTGGCTTGAACCAAAACCTGGGCTACAGAGCATCAGCTCAATCTTATTCACCAAAACTAATAATCTTATTCATGGACAATAGTTCACCACCATTCGTTTAATACCTTATAACAATTATAAATCATCGAAAATTCAAAAATAGTAACATATAACATTATAAGTCTAGGGATTTATGAACTGCTAACATTTCATTGCTTTCATCTCACAATAATATATAGAATAAACGGTAATATTTGCTAAAAAAATCCAGATCTTTCCATTACAAGGTCGAAAAAAAAATCCCTTTATTTGTTCAAATGGGATTTCAAATCCATGTATTAGAATTAAGACTTCAAAATAAAAGATTTTGCCAGACGACAGCTATCCCAAATCCGCGCAGTCAAGCCGAGCGTAACAAAACGCAATATCTCTCTCTCGATTTTTCTTTATTGACTGACAACACCAACTGTGTCTCGATTTGTTTGCGAAATCCCCCGCGCAAGTGAAATTTATGAACAGAATAAATTGGTTTCAGCAGTTTGGAAACAGTTCTGATAGAAATTTGAAACGGCCTCATAAATTTCAATTTTTATGCTTGCTTAACTGATGCGTTTGTTTACTGTTGTGAAAAGATTTTCGCAATTGCTTCTTGCCTGAGATTGGGCATGCTGTTAAACGATTTTTAAATATCAAAATAACTTATTCAAACTTTCCTTAAAGAAAATATTGTGTTTTAATTCCGAATATCTAAGGAAGTAACATATAGAAATGAAGGTAAACTTATTACTTTGTAATTGATTACTTATATTAAATTGATTATGTACATATTAAGAATTTTTATATAATTTTAAATGCATATATTTCAATTTGAGTTAAATGTAAATTATGTCTCTTGAGTTAAAAAGTGGTTAGCGGTCTGGCACTCGACACCGCAGGTTTCGGATTTGAATCCCGGTGGTATCATGGAACTTGTAATGATGCGGAATCCACTTTAAGCCGTAGGTCCCGTTCTTATATGAGCGTAGAGTGTCACAGAGCCCAATCAGACTTCTTCTCACCCACATCATTCCCAAACTTTAAACTGTCAACTCAGCTCTAGGCACAGCGATGTGGTGTGGTGTGTAGTGTAGTAGTCATAATGGATTTTAATCTACCATTTAAAGTGGATTCTGAACCACTACAAACATCCATGGCACAGCCAGGTCTTGAACTCGAAACATGGGGCACCAGAGCAATCAATCTCACCAATAATCTTATGACCAATTTCATCTGACTTCAATCTTATTCACTGATAATAATAATTCGTTCACCGCTATTCGTTTAATAATTTATAACAATTATTAATCATCGAAAATTCAAATAATAGTAATCTACAACATTATTATCTAGTACCTATACATTTCATTGCTTCCATCTCACAATAATACATAAAATAAACAGTAATATATACTAAAAAAATCCAGATCTTTCCATTATAAGTTCGAAAAAAAGTCCTTTATTTGTTCAAATGGGATTTCAAAACCATGAATTAGAATTAAGACTTCAAAAATAAAAGACTTTGCTAAAAGACAGCTACCAAATCCGCGCAGTCAAGGCGAGCGTAACAAAGCGCAATATCTCTCTCTCGATTTCTCTTCATTGCCTGACAACACCAACTGTGTCTCGATTTGTTTGCGAAATACCCCGCGGAAGTGAAAATTATGAACAGATAATTGGTTTCAGCAGTTTTGAAACAGCTCGGATAGAAATTTGAAACTGCCTTATAAATTTCAATTTTTATGCTCATTTAACTGATGCGTTTATTTACTGATGTGAAAAGATTTTCGCAATTGCTTCTTGCCACAGATTGGGCATGCTGTTAAACGATTTCTAAATAACAGATCAAAATAACTTATTCAAAGTTTCCTTAAGGAAAATATTGCTTTTTAATTCCGAATGTCTAAAGAAGTAACATATAGAAAAAAAATTAAGTAAAACTTATTAAATTGTAATTGATTACTTATATTAAATTGATTATATACATATTAAGAATTTTGATATAATTTTAAATGCCTATATTTCAGTTTGAATTAAACGTAAATTATGTATCTTGAGTTAAAAAGTGGTTACCGCTCTGGCGCTCGGTACTACATGTTTCGGATTTGAGTCCCGGTGGTGCCGGATGTTTGTAGTGGATCGGAATCGACTTTAAGTCATAGATCTTGGTCTCATATGACCGTAGAGCGTCACAGAGCCCAATCAAACTTCTTCTCACCACACATCATTCCCAAATTGTATAGGGGAACTCAGCTCTAGGCACAGCGGTGTGGTGTGGTGTGGTGTAGCAATAGTAGTAGTAGTCATATCGTTATCTAGCATTTAAAGTGGCTTCTGAACCACTACAAATATCCATGGCACAGCCGGGACTTGAAACCAAAACCTGTGGTACAGAGCTTCAGATAGCTCAATCTTATTCACCAAACAATAATAGTAGTTACACTAGTCGAGTAATACCTTATAACAATTATAAATAATCGAAAATTCAAATAATAGTAACCTAAAACATTATAAGTGTGGGACATATGATCTTCTATCATTTCATTGCTCTCATTTCACAATAATATATAGAATAAACAGTAATATTTACTAAAAAAATCGAGATCTTTCCATTACAAGATCGGAAAAAAAAAAATCCCTTTATTTGGTCAGATGGGATTTCAAATCCATGTATTAGAATTAAGACTTCAAAAATAAAAGACTTTGCCAGACGACAGCTCCCAAATCCGCGCAGTCACGCCGAGCGTAACAAAACGCAATATCTCTCTCTCGATTTTTCTTTATTGACTGACAACACCAACTGTGTCTCGATTTGTTTGCGAAATCCCCCGCGGAAGTGAAATTTATGAACAGAATAAATTGGTTTCAGCAGTTTGGAAACAGTTCTGATAGAAATTTGAAACTGCCTCATAAATTTCAATTTTTATGCTTGTTTAACTGATGTGTTTGTTTACTGTTGTGAAAAGATTTTCGCAATGGCTTCTTGCCTGAGATTTGGCTTGCTGTTAAACGGTTTCTAAATAAGAGATCAAAATAACTTATTCAAAGTTTCCTTTAGAAAACTTTTGTGTTTTAATTCCGAATATAAGTTTTTAAATATTTAAATAAGTAACATACAGAAAAATTAAGAAAACTCATTAAATTGTTATTGATTATATGTACAGGGTGATTATAATTAAAGTCCCACTTTCAAAATGCTGTAAAAAAAGAGCCACTCGTCACAATGAATTCAAATTTGAACTGAAGATACTTGAAGAAGGTTGGATAAGATACAGCATAAAAAAAAAAAGTTCCACCGATTTTCCCATCCAATTTGGTATGGCCTTGTCGTCGTGGATCGGCTTTCCACTAACAATGTCACAACTGTTGAATGACTTGGAAGTCATTTTCCTTTAAAAAATCCGAAACAATCAAGCACCTTGAACACTACAGTTGGTTAAATGTGCAACTCATGCCAAATAGGTTGTAATTTCGATTGAAAATATCACAGGCAGCCGAATTCACATTCTTTATGCCGCTTACAGCGCCATCCACTAATACACTTTGGAACTTTTTTTAAGTAGTACCGTTTCTTCCTTTTTCAAGTACCTTCAGTTCAATTTTGAACTTCTTGTGATGAGTGGTTATTTTACAGCATTTTGTAAGTGGGACTTAATTATAATCACTCTTTATATTATAATTAATTATATACATACTAACAACTTTGAATTACTTTTAAATTGATATATTTCAGTTTGAATAGCACGTAAATAATTACGAGTTAAAAAAATCAGCAAAAGAAATTATCTTGATTTCATATATTAAAAATTTGGAAAATAAATTCGCAATCTTTTGATAATTATAATTCTATTTTTATAAATTATCAAAAGGCGCCTTCATAAAATAATTCAAGACGTGATTTAAATGTTAACTTAAAATTTTTATTAACATGGCAAGGCATACAAAATAAAAAAAAAAAAGTCAAATTATCATTTCTAAAATAATATTTACAATATATTTCAATCAAGTTAATGTTAAACAAAAATTATCATACACAATTTTTTATACATTTCAAGTTTTTTAGCAATACATATATTTCAATTTAAAGATTGTCGAATATGTATTACAAATGCAAAAATTATTTAATTAAGACAAAAAGTTTTAACAAATTTTCTAATGAAACATGTTCTTTTAGTTAATTTTATTCTGTTAACATATAAAACAATTTTTGTAGTTTAATTATCTTTCCATTCTTTTAAAAATTGTATTCGTTGCATCCACAAAGGAATAAAAAAGTAAATTAATTTATAATTAATTTTAAATAATGAAGATGAAAGCTGTCCTATTTTTTAACCAGTATGAACGAGGTCGGGATAATAATCTTCATTTTATATTTTTATTCAGTCTACATATTATTAAAAATAATATTTCTAAAGGTACTAAAAATATACTGTTTCTATAGAATGCACAGTAAAAATTTTCAGACTTTAGCTAAATTCTTATACAAGTGATATTACTATTAATATTAATGAATTTTTTGCAAATAATTCATTAAAATTGTTTCAAAATATAATTTATTTTGTGTTCTTCCCAATTTTCTTTTAAGTACTAATTTCTCTTTTATTAATTCATGCAAAATAATATCTTTTAAAAGTTTACTTATCAGCTTTTTATTTGAAAGGCGTTTAAGTTACATTTTGGAAAAGCATGATTTTTTTAATGCTTTAGTTAGATATAAAAATCTACTTTTCTTATTTAAACAATGCGGTCAATGCAGTTTTATTTTAAAAGTTTAGTTATCAGTATTTCATTTGAAAGTGGTTTAAGCCCAATATTGGAAAGCATGATTTTATAATGCTTTAGTTAGATAAAACTAACGAAAGCATTATAAATAATTTAGTTTAGTTATAATTATAAAACTAAACAAAAGCATGATTTAATAATGCTTTAGTTTAGTTTTCTACTTCTTATTTAAACAATGCAATCAATGGTAAATAATAATCACACAAATATTTAAGATTTTTTTGTCAAAAACCTATAATTATCTCAAACTTCGTGGTTTAAGTCCAATATTGGAAAAGCATGATTTTTATAATGTTTTAGTTAGATATAAAAATCTACTTTTCTTTAAATAATGCAGTCAATGATAAATAATCAATAATAAGTTTTTAAATTGTTGTCAAAAAACCTTTAATTATTTCAAACTTCAAAAATTGACCCAAGACATGAATTACACCTAGGTGTGAATTGATTTTAAATCTTTTAATAAATTGAACCATGTGTTGAAAGTAATATACATTTATACTTCCTCACAAAATATCGCATTTTTAAAAATAATTTCATTAAATAGGGAGATTTATAAATAAATTATGTATGATTTAAATTATGAAAGATAAGATTTTGATATGATATCTTTTAAAAGCATTGATTAGAGAATCAATTTCTCCCATAGAACCAATCAAGCAACAAATCAATTTTCCATCAACTTTTTTTGCCGAATGAATCTTTATTTTAAATAGTTGCAAAAAAATAATAGTCAAAAAAATATTGCCAATGATCAATTACTTAAAGGAAATGATATTTTACTATCAGCGCTTATAATTATTAGAGGAAGTCATTATATTAAACAGCAGACATTTATTTTTAAGCATTTATGTTACTCCATTTAATGTTAAACAGTACATTTTCTTCTGCACCACAGATGAAAACACCAGACCCCATTTACCCGACGCTACTTAAACATTTATATTATTTTATGAGCAAATCAGTTTAGTTCCAGCACAGAAGACGCCAAGAACCGTTGCTAAGCAACTGAATGGCTGTTTATTGTAGTTCGACGAAAACCGGAGAACTCTAATTACCATCGTATCGTAGTCATGGTAGCAATTGCTATAATTGTGTTATCACAATTGCATGAATCCACATCACTGTGATCTGTGTCATTTAACAAAGCACCACTTTCTGCGATTTCGAAAACGACTTGAAGCTTTAAAACCCCGAGTAATAACATCTTATTTAAAGGTGTTGGTCTTGAATTTCGCTGCAATTTGGCGTTCTGAAGAGACTGGAAGTAATTTCTTCGAGATAATGCTTTTGGATTGGTTAAGGAGCGCGTTTCTATAGTAGCTGATGATACAATGGGGCTCATTATAAGTAATGTTTTCAAAACTGGAAAAGGGCTTTCGAAATGATGACTTCGAAATGATGATGATGATTGTTAACTATTTTACGTTTTACTGGAAATTAAAGTAATTTAAGTTCTTTAATAACAGAAATTATTTTAATTATCTCTGGAAATGGCTATTATAAAATTATTTTGTAGCATATTGCGCGATATTTATCATTTTTAGGGGAAAGTTGCCATTTTAGTCAATTTTAATGAATTGCATATTTAAATATTATTTATTTTGTAGGCTTTAGCTAAATTTTTATACAAGTGATATTGATAATAACACTAAAGAATTTTTGTAAAAATATTTGATCAAAATGTAATTTATTTTACGTTTTGTAAATTTATTTAAATATTAATGTCTCTTTTGTTAATTCATGTTTAAATGTAATTTCTTATAAAAAATTTACTTGTCAGTATTTTATTTGAAAGTGTTTTAAGCGCAATATTGGAAAAGCACGATTTCATAATGCTTTAGTTAGATATAAAAATCTACTGTTCTTTAAATAATGCAGTCAATGGTAAATAATAAATAATAAGTTTTAAATTGTCAAAAACCTTTAATTATTTCAAACTTCAAAAGCACATTAAGATGTGAATTACACTCTGTGATTTGATTTACAATTTTTTAATAAATTGAACTATATGATGAAAGTAATATGCATTTATACTTATTTACAAATGCTGCATTTTTTTAAATGAATTTATTAAATAGGAGATACATAAAAAATATGCATGATTTTAATTATTAAAGACAAGATTTTTATAGGATTTCTTCTTATAAAAGCATTGACTAGAGAATCAATTTCCCATAGAACCAATCAATCAACAAATCAATTTTCCATGAAATTTTTTTACCGAATGAATCTGTATTTTAAAAAGTGGAAAAAAAATAATAGCAAAATATTGCGAATGATACATTCTATTAATGAAACTATACTTATCATCAGCGCTTATATTTATTAGAGTCAGTGATTATATTAAATAGCAGGCATTTATTTTTTGAAGCTTTTTATATTACCAAATCTAATGTTAAACAGTACATTTTTCTTCTGTACCACCACAGATGAAAACACCAGACGCAATTTACCCAATGCTACTTAAACATTTATATTATTTTTTGTGAGCAAATCAGTTTAGTTCCAGCAGAGAAGAAGCCAAGACCGTTGCTAAGCAACTGAATGGCTGTTTATTGTAGTTCGACGAAAACCGGAGAACTCTAGTACCATCGTATCGTAGTCATGGTAGCAATTACTATAATTGTGTTATCACAATTGCATGAATCCGCATCACTGTGATCTGTGTCATTTTTAACAAAAGCACCACTTTTTCTGCGATTTCGAAAACGACTTGAAGCTTTAAAACCCCGGGGGTAACAACATCTTATTTAGAGGTGTTGGTTCTGAATTTCGTTGCAATTTGGCGTCCTGAAGAGACTGGAAGTAATATCTTCCGTGATAATGCTTTTGGATTGGTTAAGGAGCGCGTTTCTATTGTAGCTGATGATATGATGGGGCTCATTATGAGTAGTGTTTGAAAACTGGAAATGGGCTTTCGAAATGATGACTTCGTATTTAGTGATGATTTGTTAACTCTGTTTTACGTTTTACTGGGGAAATTAAAGTAATTTAAGTTCTTTAAAAACAGAAATTATTATAATTAGCTGAAAAAAATAGCTATTATAAAAAGCAGAAATTTAATTTGTAGCAAATTTGTGTGATATTTATCAATATTTTTCAGGAAACGTTATCATTGTAGTTGTAGTTAATCAATTGCATATTTAAATATTATTCATTTTGTAGCCTTCAGCTAAATTTTTATACAAGTAATATGGATAATAACACTAATGAATTTTTGTAAAAATAAGTGATCAAAATGTAATTTATTTTGCGTTTTCTAATTTTATTTAAATATTAATGCCTATTTCGCTAATTCATGTTAAAATGTCATTTATTTTAAAAATTTACATGTCAGCATTTTATTTGAAAGTGATTTAAGTCTAATTTTGAAAAAGTTATTTATATAATGCTTTAGTTAGATATAAAAATGTACTTTTCTTATTTAAATAATGCAGTCAATGGTAATTAATAGTCAAACAACCTTTAAATTCTTGTCAAAAATTTTAATTATTTCAAGCTTTAAAAAGAGAATGAATTTACCATAGAACCAATCAATCAACGAATCTCCAATCCATCAATTCCCCATGAACCATTTTTGCCGAATGAACCTTTATTTAAAAAGTTGAAAAAATAATAGTAAAATATTTTGAATGATCAATTCTTTAATGAAAGGATATTTATTATCAAAGCTTATATTTATTAGTGTCAGTGATTATATTAAATAGCAAAAATTTATTTTTTAAACATTTATATTACTCCATTTAATCTTAAACAGTACATTTTCTTCTGTGCCACAGATGAAAACACCAGACACACAATTTAGCCAACGCTGCTTAAGCATTTTATATTATTTTGTGAGCAAATCAGTTTTAGTTCCAGCACAGAAGACGCCGAGACCGTTGCTAAGCAACTGAACGGCTGTTTATTGTAGTTCGACGAAAACCGGAGAACTCTAAATTACCATCGTATCGTAGTCATGGTAGCAATTACTATAATTGTGTTATCACAATTGCATGAATCCACATCACTGTGATCTGTGTCATTCTAACAAGCACCACTTTCTGCGATTTCGAAAGCGACTTGAAGCTTTAAAACCCCGAGTAATACCATCTTATTTAAAGGTGTGTTGGTTTTGAATTTCGCTGCAATTTTGGCACTCTGAAGAGACTGGAAGTAATTTCTTCAAGATAATGCTTTTGGATTGGTTAAGGAGCGCGTTTCTATTGTAGCTGATGATATGATGGGGCTCATTATAAGTAGTGCTTTGAAAACTGGAAATGGGCTTTCAAAATGATGACTTCGTATTTAATGATGATTGTTAACTCTGTTTTACGTTTTACTGGAATTAAAGTAAATTTAAGTTCTTTAATAACAAGAAATTATTATAATTATCTGAAGAAATGGCTATTATAAAAAGCAGAAATTTAATTTATAGCCTATTGCGTGATGTTTATCAATATTTTTCAGAAAACGTTGCCATTTTAGTTTAATTTTAGTCAATTGCATATTTAAATATTATTCATTTTGTAGCCTTTAAGCTAGAATTTTTATACAAGTGATATTGATAAAAACACTAATGAATTTTGTTAAAATAATTGAACAAAATATAATTTATTTTGCTTTTTTTCTAATTTATTTAAATATTAATGTATCTTTTGTTAATTCATGTTAAAATGTAATTTCTTACAAAAATTTAATTATTAGCATTTTATTTGAAAATGATTTAAATTCAAGCATTGGAAAAGCAGGATTTTATAATGCTTTAGTTAGACATAAAAATCTACTTTTCTTATTTAAATAACGCAGTCAATGGTAAATAATAATCAAATATTTTTTAAGTTTTTGTCAAAAACCTTTAATTATTTCAAACTTCAAAAACAGCCTTAAGGCAAAAGAAATACACCTATGTGTGAATTAATTCATAATTTTTAATAAATTTAACAAGAAGTTTAGAGTAATATGTATTTATACTTCATTGCAAAATACTGCATTTTTTTTTTTTTTAATTAATTTATGAAATAGCAGATTTGTAATAATTTTTTTATGTAAGACAAGATTTTGATAGGACTTTTTCTTATAAAAGCATTGACTAGAGAATCAATTTCCCATAGAACCAATCAATCAACGAATCAATTTCCCGTCAATTCCCCCCGCGAACTTTTTGGCCGAATGAATATTCATTTTGTTGAAAAATAATGAACCTTTATTAAAAAGTTGAAAAAAAATAATAGTAAAATCTTGAAAATGATCAATTCTTTTAATGAAACGAATTTATCATCAGCGCTCATGTTTATTAAAGTCAGTAATTACATTAAATAGCAGACATTTATTTTTTAAACATTTATGTTACTCCATTTAATGTTAAACAATTTTTCTTCTGTACCACAGATGAAAACACCAGACACAATTTACCCAATGCTACTTAAACATTTATATTATTTTGTGAGCAAATCAGTTTAGTTCCAGCACAGAAGACGCCAAGGCCGTTGCTAAGCAACTGAACGGCTGTTTATTGTAGTTCGACGAAAACCGGAGAACTCTAATTACCATCGTATCGTAGTCATGGTAGCAATTACTATAATTGTGTTATCACAATTGCATGAATCCGCATCACTGTGATCTGTGTCATTTTAACAAAGCACCACTCTCTGCGATTTCGAAAACGACTTGAAGCTTTAAAACCCCGAGTAATAACATCTTATTTAAAGGTGTTGGTTTTGAATTTCGCTGCAATTTGGAGTTCTAAAGAGACTGGAAGTAATTTCTTCCAAGATAATGCTTTTGGATTGGTTAAGGAGCGCGTTTCTATTGTAGCTGATGATATGATGGGGCTCTTTATGAGTAGTGTTTTGAAAACTGGAACCGGCTTTCGAAATGATGACTTCGTATTTATGATGATTGTTAACTCTATTTTACGTTTTACTGGAAATTAAAGTAATATAAGTTCTTTAATAACAGAAAATTATTATAATTATCTCTAGAAATGGCTATTATAAAAAGCAGAAATTTAATTTTGTAGCATATTTATCAATATGTTTCAGAAAAAGTTGCCATTTTAGTCAATTTTGATCAATTGCATATTTAAAAAGCAAATTGAATATACAAGAAAAAATGAGATAGAAGACAATATGTAACTACAAGTATTTAAGTAGTTTTAAACCAATAACATAATTTATAAAATGCCCTTAAATTTACTTGATTCCTTGATTGCTCTTTTTATCATTAGTTAGTAATTTAACGGATATAAATGCTATGATTATTAGGCGTAAATGTTCTAGTTTCTAAAAAGCAATATAGTATAGTGAAACTCCAATAAAAAATTGTTTTTCCAAATATATTTGATAATTTTCATGGTCCAAATAGTCAATCGTTGTAACTTAAATTTTTCGATTTTAAAATTATTTAATCTTGGCATTGTTCAAGAAGTTAACTAAACTTACAAATTAGTCAAAAACATCATCTCACTTATAATAATAATGATTCAAACTAATATTAAAATGGATATCACTAGAAAAATGCAGCAGTAATAGTAAGTAAGCAATATTTTATTATTAAAATTATTGCTTATTAAATTATACAGCAATAATTTTAAGTAATTGAAATTGTTCCTCTTATAATTGAAATAACATCAGTTGTTCTGAATAAGTGTTCATATAAAATTAACTCAGTGGTTTTAGTGTTAAATTTTAATACTTTATTTATATAATCGTTTGAGATTAAATGTTTTTCAGTTCAATAAATAAGTTCAGTTGTGCATTAAATTTAAACAAAAAATATATTTTTTGCCAAATAGCTAATAATATTGTTAATTTACAATTCATTTTATTAAAATTATTATAATTATTAATAATAATATAATTATAAGAATTATTATTAATTATTATATTATAAATAATATCTAATAATAATTATTATTAATAAAAATTATAAATAATTATAATTATTTATTTAATTAATTATGTAAATTAATAAAAATTACAGTTAAATAAAATATTACGAATTTCTTTTAAATATTAATAATAAAATACATTTCATTATTTAATTAATTTATGAATAGTTTAAAAGTTATTTCATATTTACTGACAAGGGTATTATCGTTACAGTTTTCGGAAGAATTACTACATAAACACAAGTTCCAAAAGCATTCCTTCAACCGACTCCAATTTGCAATTCAAAACATTTTTCCATTCCGTCTTTGCAGTGAATTAATTGAACGCGTCACGGACAATTATTTAAATTACTTTTCGTAAACTATCGCAAGATAAGAGATAATGAATGAAAGGCATTCTAACTATCATACGACGGTTTGGATAACTCTTCCCGCCTTCTCGTCATTACGTTCCTTTTTTATCTCGTTCGAGAGGGCGTGGCTTCCCAATCTGCATGACAGATAACCTTATTTTCTCTGCCTCCAGAGACATTCTAATTCACCAACATCAAAAGACTTTCTCGTTCCAGTGTTCCTTTGTCCATCCATTGTTAAAATTTATCTTTTGGAACATTAATAATAATAATAAGCAGCACTTTTATTGCAATTATTTTGAATTAATTTTCCTCAGACTTCAAAGTTCATTGGTGGAAACTTTTCTTTGAAGTTTCGATCTTCGAAGGCTGGTGCAATTTGGAATGTTAATAAGTCTAGTTCCCTCTGTGGGTTTTATTAATACCGTGCAGATATTTTTAATCAACTTGATAAATTTATGTTTAATTAGGAGTTTCTTAGGTTAACGTTTTTTACGTTTTCATGTAGAATAAATTATTTAAAACTGTTAATAATGACTAATTTAGAAGATTCATTTTTTACGTTAATATAAGATACTTTTGTAATGAAAAAAAAATAAAAATAAATTGAAATTATTTTGCTGAACAAAAAAGTTTACTGAAAACTAGAAATTGTTGTACTATCTAAAATATCAAAAATACATTTCCATAAGCATTCATGAAAAAAAAAAAAAATATCCAATATCTAATAAAAATACTTATCATTAGTGTTCATAGAAAACAAAAATTAGTTTATAGAAAACATAAATTTCGATAAATAAAAAGTATTTTTAATACACATTACCTCTTCATAGGCGCAACAACTCCATAGTGGACCAAAAACTGTCTGCGTATTGCTATTTGATTTCGAGATAGGAGATGCTTTCTTTTTAAGGGGTATTATTGTTAACCCTACGTCCAACGCTATGCAGTCATATTAGAACGGAACAGTAAGGAACCGCCATGTATTCCCGATGCAAAAATATAGCCAGCCGTGAAGAGTTCAAGGTTGATAGATGCTCCTTTCAAGGACAGGTTATCCCTTACGTTACATTATTATATTATGATTAATACTATAATAATAATTATAATTATTCATTTAAATAATTATAAAAAATAATAAAATTACGTTTAAATAAAAATATGACGATTTTCTTTTTCAAAATTAATAATTCAGCATAAAATACTTTTTCATTATTTAATTAATTCATAAATATTTTAAAAGTTACTGAGATGAGTATTATTGTTACAGTTTTTGGGCGAATTACGTAAACACACTATTCGAAAGTTCCAAAAGCATTCCTCAAACCGACTCCAATTTGCAATTCAAAAACATTTTTCCATTCCGTCGGCTTTGCAGTGAATTAATTGCACGTGCCACGGACAATTATTTAAATTACTTTTCGTAAACTATCGCATGATAAGAGATAATGAATGAAAGGCGTTCTGACTATCATACCACGGTTTCTATAACTCTTCCCGCCTTCTCGTCATTACGTTCCTTTTTGTTCGTTCGAGGGCGTGGCTTCCCAATCTGCATAACAGATAACCTTATTTCCCTGCCTCCAGAGACATTCGAATTCACCAACATCAAAAGACTTTCTCATTCCAGTGTTCCTTTGTCCGTCCTTTGTTGAAATTTATCTTTTGGAACATCAATAATAATAAGCAGCACTCTTATTGCAATTATTTTGAATTAATTTCCTCAGACTTCAAAGTTCATTGGTGGAAACTGTTCTTTGAGGTTTCGATCTTCGAGGCTGGTGTAATTTGGAATGTTAATAAGTCTAGTTCCCTCTGTGGGCTTTAGTAACACCGTGCAGTTACTTTTAATCAACTTGATACATTTATGTTTAATTAGGTGTTTCTTAAGTTACAGTACAAAAAGGGGGGGTTCTTTACGCTAATTTATTTTACGCGTAGAATAAATTACGTAGAGCTATTAATATTAACTAACTTAAACCTGATTTTTTTCATTAATATAAGATACTTTTGTAGTGAAAAACTTAAGAATTAAAAAAATAAATTGAAATTATTTCGCTGAACTTTTACTGAAAACTGGAAATGGTTCTAATATCTATAATATGAAAATATGTTTCTATAAACATTCAGGAAAAGAATAAAAACGTCCAATTTATTTATGTTTTTTATAAACACTAATATAAGTATTTTTATTGCACATTATTTCTTCTTCTTTGGCGCAACAGCCCCATAATGGCCAAGGCCGTCTGCATACTGACAGAATTAGAGATATAAGATGTTTTATTTTTACGGGGTAGGTTAATCAACCCTACGCCCAACACCTACAGTCATATTAAACCGGGACACTAAGTATCCAGCATATCTTCCCGAAATAAAATATAGCCAACGGCGAAGAGTTCAAGGTTGATAGATCCTAAGTTGAAGGACGATTCGACCCTTACTATAAAAACTTGGACTTTACACGTTTTTCCGTTAGATTTGGAACCTGTGGTACCAATAACAAGAGCGTTAGCTAATTGGCCATCAAGTCGCATAATTATGAATAATTATAATTATTTATAATAATTATTATATATTACATTATGATTTATGTTATAATAACAATTATAATTATTAAATAAAAAACTATGAATAATTGTACTTATTTACTTAATTCTTTACGTAAATTAATAAAAATTACTTTTTAAATTAATATATAACGAATCTTTTCCTTAAAATATTAATAATTCAGAATGAATTACTTTTCATTATTTAATTCATTCCCGAATAGCTTAAAAGTTATTTCATATTTACTGACAAAGGTATTATCGTTACAGTTTTCAAACGAATTACTACATGAACACATTATTTGAAAGTTCAAAAAGTCATTCCTTCAACCGACTCCAATTTGTAATTCAAAAACATTTTTCCATTCCGTCTTTGCAGTGAATTAATTGCACGTGCCACGGACAATTATTTAAATTACTTTTTCGTAAACTATCGCATGATAAGAGATAATGAATAAAAGGCATCCTAACTATCATACGACGGTTTCGAGAACTCTTCCAGCCTTCTCATCATTACGTTCCTTTTTTGCTCGTTCGAGAGGGCGTGGCTTCCCAATCTGCATGACAGATAATCTTATTTCCTACCCCCAAGAGACATTCAAATTCATCACATCAAAAGACTTTCTCGTTCCAGTGTTCCTTTGTCCGTCCTTTGTTAAAATTTATCTTTTGGAACATCAATAATAATAAGCAGCACTCTTCTTGCAATTATTTTGAATTAATTTCCTCAGACTTCAAAGTTCATTGGTGGAAACTGTTCTTTGAAGTTTCGATCTTCGAGGCTGCTGTAATTTGGAATGTTAATAAGTCTAGTTCCCTCTGTGGGTTTTATTAATTTTGTGCAGTCCCTTTTAATCAACTTGATACATTTATGTTTAATTAGGAGTTTCTTAGGTTAAAGTAAAAAAAAAGTGTTCTTTACATTTTCACATAGTATAAATTACTTAAAACAGTTAATATTAACTAACTTAAAGATGATTTTTTTCTATTAATCTGTGATAGTTTCGCAGAGAAAAAAAATAAACTGAAATTTTTACACTGATTAAAATGTTTTACTAAAAACAGGAAATGTTTTTTTTTTTAGTTAAATATGCAAAATATGTTTCTATAAACATTCAGAAAAAAATATATCCGATTTGCTAATGCTTCCTATAAGCACTAATAATAAGTATTTTTATTGCACTTCACTTTTTCAGTGGTGCAGTAGTCCCGTAGTGAGTCAAAGCCGTCTGCCCATTGGCGGATTTCGAGATAGAAGATGGTTTATTTTTAAGGGGTCGTATTGTTAACCCTACGCCCAACACTATGCAGTTATATTAGACCGGGACAGTAAGGATCCACCATGTCTTTCCCTAGGAAAATATTGCCAACGGAGAAGAGTTCAAGGTTGACAGATCCTCCTTTCAAGGACGGGTTAATCCTTACGTTACATTATTATGTTCTGATTAATAATATAAAAACAATTATAATTAATTATTTTTTTATATAAATTAATAAAATTACGTTTAAATAAAAATATTGCAGGGTTTTTTTTTCAAAATTAATAATTCAGCATCAAATACTTTTTATTATTTAATTAATTCATGAATATTTAAAAAATATTTCATATTTACTGACAAGGGTCGTTACAGTTTTCGAAAGAATTACTGCTTAAACACACTATTCGAAAGTTCCAAAGCATTCCTTCAACCGACTCCAATTTGTAATTTAAAAACATTTTTCCATTCCGTCTTTGCAGTGAATTAATTGCACGTGCCACGGATAATTATTTAAATTACTTTTCGTAAACTATCGCACGACAAGAGATAATGAATGAAAGGCATTCTAACTATCATACGACGGTTTCTATAACTCTTCCCGCCTTCTCGTCATTACGTTCCTTTTTATTCGTTCGAGAGGGCGTGGCTTCCCAATCTGCATGACAGATAACCTTATTTCTCTGCCTCCAGAGACATTCGAATTCACCAACATCTAAAGACTTTCGTTCCAGTGTTCCTTTGTCCGTCCTTTGTTGAAATTTATCTTTTTGAACATAATAATAAGCAACACTTTTATTGCAATTATTTTGAATTAATTTGCTCAGACTTCAAAGTTCATTGGTGGAAACTGTTCTTTGAAGTTTCTGATCTTCGGAGGTTTTGTGTAATTTAGAATGTTAATAAGTCTAGTTCTCTCTGTGGGTTTAATTAAAATATTACAATTACTTTTAATCAATTTGATACATTTATGTTTAATTTTTAGGTTTACAAAAAAAGTGTTCTTTATGTATTCACGGTTAAAAAGTAAAAAAAAAAAAAAAAATGGGAGGGTTCTTTACGTTTTCCATAGAATAAATTACTTAAACTGTTAATATTAACTAACATAAAGATGAGTTTTTTTCCGTTAATAAAAGATACATTTGTAGTGAAAAACTTAAGATTAAAAATTAATTAAAATAATTTTTGGAGAACTAAAAATTTTTACTGAAAAATATAAATTTAGTTTTATTATGTGTAATATTAAAAATATGTTTCAATAAACATTCATGAAAAAAAAATTAAAAATATCCAATTTATTAATTTTTTCATAAACACTAATAATAAGTATTTTTATCAACTTTACTTCATCATAGGCAACAGCCCCATAGTAGACAATAAGACCGTTCGTACTGGCAGATTTCATGACAGAAAATGTTTCTTTTTTGGGATAGGTTAATATACTCTACCCCAACGCCTACAGTCATATTAGACACAGGCACTAAGTATGCACCATGGCTCCCGAAAATAAAATATAGCCAACGGGGAAGAGTTCAAGGTTGATAAATCCTCCTTTGAAGGACGACTTGACCGTTGCAGACTTTGGACTTTTTTACTCGTAAGACTTGGAACTTGTGGTACCAATAGCCAGAGAGATAGCTAATTGGCCATCATGAATAATTATAATTACTAATAATAATTACATATTATATTATTTCTAATATAATAACAATTATAATTATTAATTAAAATTACGGTTAAATAAAAATATTACAAATTTTATTTTAAATATTAATAATGCAGAATCAAATACTTTTCTTTATTTAGTTAATTATAAATAGTTAAAATGTTATTACGCCCAA
Source organism: Caerostris extrusa (assembly GCA_021605095.1). Taxonomy (NCBI): domain Eukaryota; kingdom Metazoa; phylum Arthropoda; class Arachnida; order Araneae; family Araneidae; genus Caerostris; species Caerostris extrusa. The sequence goes on from BPLR01011323.1 coordinate 74,813, forward strand.
AGCTATGCAGTGATATTAGACCGGGACAGTAAGGATCCACCATGTTTTCCCCGAAGCAAAAATATAGACAACGGTGAAGAGTTCCAGGTTGACAGATCCTACTTTCAAGGACGGGTTATTACGTTACATTATTATATTATGATTGATAATACAATAACAATTATATTATTTATTTAATTAATTATATAAATTAACAAAATTACGTTTAAATACAAAAAATTACGATTTTTTTTTTTTCAAAATTAACAATTCAGCATCAAATACATTTCATTATTTAATTAATTCATGAATAGTTTAAAAGTTATCTCATATTTACTGACAAGGGTATTATCGTTACAGTTTTCGAAAGAATTACTGCATAAACACACTATTCGAAAGTTCCAAAAGCATTCCTTCAACCGACTCCAATTTGCAATTCAAAACATTTTTCCATTGAGTCTTTTGCAGTGAATTAATTGCACGTGCCACGGACAATTATTTAAATTACTTTTCGTAAACTATCACATGATAAGAGATAATGAATGAAAGGCCTTCTGACTATCATACGACGGTTTCTATAACTCTTCCCGCCTTTCGTCACATGTTCCTTTTTTGTTTATTCGAGAGGGCGTGGCTCTCCAATCTGCATGACAGATAACCTTATTTCCAACCTCCAGAGACATTCGAATTCACTAACATCTAAAGACTTTTCTTTCCAGTGTTCATTTTTTGTCCGTCGGAGTCGGGGCCCTTTGTTAAAATTTATCTTTTGGAACATCAATAATAATAAGCAGCACTCATATTACAATTATTTTGAATTAATTTTCCTCAGACTTCAAAGTTCATTGGTGGAACTGTTCTTTGAAGTTTGATCTTGGAGGTTTGTGTAATTTAGAATGTTAATAAGTCTAGTTCCCTCTGTGGGTTTAATTAAAATAGGGCAACTAATTTTAATCAACTTGATACATTTATGTTTAATTATGAGTTTCTTAGGTTACAATAAAAAAAAGTGTTCTTTATGTATTCACGTAAAATAAATTACTTAAAACAGTAAAAAAAAAAAAAATGGAGGGTTCTTTTATATTTTCCTGTAGAATTAATTATTTAAAACTGTTAATATTAACTAACTTAAAGATGAATTTTTTCGTTAATTTAAGATACATTTTGTAGTGAAAAACTTAAGATTAAAAATTAATTTGAATTATTGAATTATTTCTCACTAAAAATTTTTACTGAAAAATATAAATAGTTTTGTTATGTGTAATATTAAAAATATGTTTCAATAAGCATTCATGAAAAATTAAAAATATCTAATTTATTAATGTTTTCTATAACACTAATAATAAGTTTTTTTATCACACTTTTGTTTCATCATAGGCTCAACAGCCCCATAGTATCAAGACCGTCTGCCTACTGGCAGATTTCATGACAGAAAATGATTTCTTTTTTTTTTTGGGTTAATCTACTCTACTCCCAACGCCTACAGTCATATTAGACACAGACACTAAGCATCCACCATGTTTTCCCAAAATAAAATATAGCCAATGGGGGCAGAGTTCAAGGTTGATAAATCCTCCCTTGAAGGACGACTTGACCCTTTACGGCAGACTTTGACTTTACTGTTTTTTTCTCGTAAGATTTGGAACTCTTGTGGTGGTAATAATAGCCAGAGCGATAGCTAATTGGCCATCAGACCAGATACTTATGAATAATTATAATTACTACTAATAATATATTATATTATTAGGATTTAAAAATATAATAAACAATTATAATTATTAATAAAAATACGGTTAAATAAAAAATATTACAAATTTTATTTTTAAATATTAATAATGCAGAATCAAATACTTTTCATTATTTAGTTAATCTCATAAATAGTTAAAAATGTTTACGCGGGAAGTTATGCAGTGATATTCGGACATAAGGATCCACCATGTTTTCCCGAAGCAAAATATAGACAACGGTGAAGAGTTCCAGGTTGACAGATCCTCCTTTCAAGGACGAGTTAACAATACGTTTCATTATTATATTATGATTAATAATATAATAACAATTTATAATTATTTATTTAATTAATTATATAAATTAATAAAAATTACGTTTAAATAAAAATTACGATTTTTTTTTAAAAATTAATAATTCAGCATCAAATACTTTCATTATTTAATTAATTCATGAATATTTAAAAAATTATTTCATATTTACTTACAAGGGTATTATCGTTTCAGTTTTCGTTAAATTGGCTTTCCAAGCAAACACACTATTCGAAAGTTCCAAAGCATCCCTTCAATTCCATCTTGCATTTGTAATTCAAAACATTTTTCCATATTCCGTCTCTGTAGTGAATTAATTGTAACGTGCCACGGACAATTATTTAAATTACTTTTCGTAAACCATCGCACGACAAGAGATAATGAATGAAAGGCCTGACTATCATACGACGGTTTCTATAACTCTTCCCGCCTCTCGTCATTATGTTCTTTTTGTTTTTGTTCTGAGAGGGCGTGGCTCTCCAATCTGCATGACAGATAACCTTATTTCCCAAACTTCCCAGAACAGACATTCGAATTCACCAACATCAAAGACTTTCGTTCCAGCAAGTTCTTTGTCCGTCCTTTGTTGAAATTTATCTTTGGAGCATAATAAAGCGGAACCCTTATTGCAAATTATTTTGAATTAGTTTGCTCAAACTTCAAAGTGCATTGTAAAACCGTTCTTTAAGTTTCGATTTCGGAGGCTGGTAATTTGAATGTTAATAAGTCTAGTTCCCCCTGTGGGTTTTATTCACACCGTACAGTTACATTTAATCAATTTGATACGTTTATGTTTAATTACAGAGTTTTGAAAGTAAAAGCAAAAATGGGAGTGGCTTCTTTTACGTTTTCGCATAGAATAAATTATTTTTATAATTGTTAATATTAACTAAAATAAAGATGAGTATTTTTTCCTGCTAATAAAAAGAAACTTTTGTAGTGAAAATTTAAGAATAAAAATTAATTAAAATAATTTTGGAGAACTAAAAACTTTTACTGAAAACTGAAAAATTTGTTTTATTATCTGTAATATAAAAATATGTTTCCATAAATATTCATACAAAAATAAAAATATCCAATTTATTAATTTTCATAAATGCTTACTAATAAGTATTTTTTGTAAATTTGATATTTCTTCATTGGCGCAACAGCTCCGAGCAAGGCCGTTCTGTACTGGCAGATTTCGAGACAGAAGATGCTTCTTTTTTAAGGCATAGGTAAATAAATCCTAGTCCCAACGCCTGCAGTCATATTAGACACAGATACTAAGTGTGATGCGCCATGGCTTCCGAATATAATATAGCCAACGCAGAAGAGTTCAAGGTTGACCGTTGCTATAGACTTTGGATCTTTTTTTCCTGTTAGATTTTTGAACCTGTGGTACCAATTACCACAAAGCAGCTAATTGGCCATCATGCCGCATAGTTATGAATAAATATAATTATTATTAATAATAATTAGCTTATATATTATATTATGAATTTATATAACACCAGTTATAATTATTAATAAAAATTAAGAATTGAGAAATCATTTATTTAATTTATTATACAAATTAATAAAAATTATGTTTAAATAAAAATATGACGATTTTTACTTAAAACATTAATAATTCAGAATCAAATACTTTTCATTATTTAATTAATTGATGAATATTTTAAAAGTTACTGTCCAGAATATTAGATTACAATTTTCGAACGAATTACTACATAAACACACTATTCGAAAGTTCCAAAAAGCATCCAACCGACTCCAATTTGCAATTCAAAAATATTTTTCCATTCCGTCGTCTTTGCAGTGAATTAATTGCACGTGCCACGGACAATTATTTAAATTACTTTTCATAAACTATCGCATGATAAGAGATAATGAATGAAAGGCATTCTGACTATTATACGACGGTTTCGATAACTCTTCCCGCCTTCTCGTCATTACGTTTTTTTTGCTCGTTCGAGGGCATGGCTTCCCAATCTGCATAACAGATAACCTTATTTCCTGCCTCCAGAGATTATCTGAATTCATCACATCAAAAGACTTTCTCGTTCCAGTGTTCCTTTGTCCGTCCTTTGTTAAAATTCCTCTTTTCGAACATCAATAATAATAAGCAGCACTCTTATTGCAATTATTTTGAATTAATTTTCCTCAGACTTCAAAGTTCATTGCTGGAAACTGTTCTTTGAAATTTCGATGTTCGAAGGCTGGTGTAATTTGGAATGTTAATAAGTCTAGTTCCCCTGTGGGTTTTATTGATACAGGGCAGTTACTTTTCATCAAATTGATACATTTATGTTTAATTAGTTTGTTAGAGTTTCTCAGGTTATAGCAAAAAGTGAGGGTTCTTTATATTTTGTTCTTTACGTCTTTACATAGAATGAATTATTTAAAACTATTAAATATTTACTAACTTAAAGATGAATTTTGGTTCATCTATGATACTTTTGTAATGAAAAACATAAGAATAAAAATTAATTATATGCAAAAAATAAATTGAAATTATTTTCGCTGAACTAAAATCTGAAATGGTTTTTTATTTATAATAATATAAATATGTGTTTCCATAAGCATTCACGAAAATCAGTATATAGTTTAGTTACCACTTTCATAGTAAATATATTTTGAGTTATAATATAATAACAATTATAATTATCAATAAAAATTACGTTTAAATAAAAAAATATTACAAATTTCTTTTAAAATATTAATTCAGAATGAAATGCATTTCATTATTTAATTATTTTATGAATATTTTAAAAGTTATTTCATATTTACTGGCAAGGGTATTACCGTTACAGTTTTCGAAACGAATTACTACGTAAACACAATATTGCAAAGTTCCAAAAGCATTCCTTCAACAGACTCCAATTTGCAATTCAAAAACATTTCTCCCATTCCTGTCTTTGCAGTGAATTAATTGCACGTGCCACGGACAATTATTTAAATTACTTTTCGTAAACTATCGCATGGTAAGAGATAATGAATGAAAGGCATTCTAACTATCATACGACGGTTTCGATAACTCTTCCCGCCTTCTCGTTATTACGTTCCTTTTTTATCTCGTTCTAGAGGGCGTGGTTTCCCAATCTGCATAACAGATAACAGATTTCCCCCCCCACCCTCCCCAGAGACATTCTGAATTCAGCACATCAAAAGACTTTCTCGTTCCAGTGTTCCTTTGTTAAAATTTATCTTTTGGAACATCAATAATAATAAGCAGCACTCTTATTGCAATTATTTTGAATTAATTTCCTCAGACTTCAAAGTTCATTGGTGGAACTGTTCTTTGAAGTTTCGATCTCGAGGTTGTGTAATTTAGAATGTTAATAAGTCTAGTTCCCTCTGTGGGTTTAATTAAAATATTATAATTACTTTTAAACAACTTGATACATTTAAGTTTAATTAGAGTTTTGATTAAAGTAAAAAAGGGAGGGTTCTTTACGTTTTCACATAGAATAAATTACTTAAAACCGTTAATATTAACTAACTTAAAGACGAATATTTTTCCGTTAATTTATGATAATTTTGTAGTCAAAAAACTTAAAAAAAAAATTATAAGCAAAAATAAATTAAAATTTTTTGTTACTGAACTAAAACTTTTACTGAAGATTTGAAATGCTTTTGTTATCTAAATATGAAAAATTTGTTTTCATAAGCAATCATACAAACAATAATAATATTTTCAATAAACACAAATAATAATTATTTTTATTGCGTCCTCTGTAAAAAAAAATCTACAAATTATATGAATAAAGTGATTGTTTGCATTGAAATTAAATATATGCAAACTAATTAATCAAGTAATGAAATAATTACAAACTTGCTGAATTATACAACAAATACGAACACGTTAACTGTTACATTCAGGTTAAATTCTAGGTCATGGTCTAATTAGCCCAAAGTGTGCAAAAAATGACCGTATAGCGACAAACCAAACCTAGCTGTTATGCATTCTTATATAAGGGAAGAAACTGTGGATTCCTAATGTTTCCATTCTAATAGTTTTTGCCAGACATTTTCAGTTGTTCCATTCCAGTCCAAATCTAACTGACTACCATGTTACATGTATTCAATTGTGGAATGTCTGACAACCTGACCGGTTAAGGAAGAGGATGAACAACATAGTACCAATCCAGAGATATGTGATACGTAGGGCACGTGGTATTGTTATGTTGGAAAACAAGAAGGCATGTCATGAAGTGTAATACAAAAAGATTGCTGAATGTTATCAATATATGCTTAAACTGTTAAAGTTGTAAGCTATCGCACAAGATAACAGACTGCACGATCATACTACGAGTAATATTTGAGTGCTTCTGTTAAACAAAACCTGCTTGAATAGGCTAGCCCAGTCTCGTCTATTCGCGAATTAAATAATCATCCCACCGAAAATTGAAGGATTCATTATTGAACACTACGAAGGTTGCATCTTTGATAATTGGACATCGCACAATCAGACTTGATTGGGAAGGGTTATTGGGAAATTAAAAATCAGAGGATTTAAAGCGTTACGACAGTTTACATAATAATTTAAACGAAATAAAATGGTGTGAGGTAAAGAAGGTGGTATCCATTGGGTTCTCATGCTAGAACTTCAAACTCACAAATACTGCGTGATATAGTGTATTTAACCACTAAGCCTTAGTATAGATGGTACAAAAGAAATCGCAATAAATTATATAATGGACAAAGGGTGTCAGTGGTGCAATTCAGGCCAGTCGTTCAATCAGTGAATCTTGTGCCGTATTCATGCACCTTAGCTGTTTTATATAATTTAGAAATAATTAAATACATTTTCATGATGCGTTAAATAATACGTATTTATTCTTTTTGTTTTTTTTTTTTGTAAAAGGAAAGTATTTTAAGTCAATTTTCTCAAACTTCAAAATTCATTAATTAAATTGTTCTTTTAAATATAATACTGTTCTCGAGATTTATATAATGTACAACTTGAATACGCCTAGTTATTTTGATGACTACGTTAATCGAATGTCTTAAATAGAATGTAATTTTAATTATCAATCATTTTTGAAAGTAAAATAAAAACTCATTTTTAAAAAATCATCTTTTAAATCCATTAATTTTTAATTGAAGTCTGACTATATTTCTATTTTTTTAATTTTAACAATATTAAGCATCCATTCGAATTGTAACAGTTTTTAGAACAGAACATTTTTAATCTAAAACTTATCACTCATTCTTATAAAGCGATATTATAATAATTTGGAAGAGAAACCATTTAAGATATCAAGAAATGCCTTAGATCGAGATACACTTTTAGAGCACAGTCATGACTCGTTGATAAAAGCGGTGCGAAACCTCGCTCTTTATATTTATTATATCTCGACAAATTAGCATTACTAGTGCTTAAAATCGGCTAAATATCATAAAATAATGATATATTTTTTTTAAAAATTAGATAATAATGAATTAAATATTTCACTATTATTTTTGGTCAAATCAAGAACATATTTCATGATTTTTTCGCTTTAAAGTCAAGGCAGTTTTTATCCTTTACGCAAAAAGGATATTTTTTTAATATAAAACTTAAATGATAAACACTGCTATACGCGTGCTGAATCATAAAGTTATAATTTTGTATTTTATATTGAAGAATTTCAAGCACTAACTATGGCGACGTTCTCCACCTGATTTTATAATGTTATTTTCATTAACACTCGAAAGCATTACTAAACAAACTACAGAAGTGATTCCGTCCATTTCATTAAAATAATACATTTCAATATCCTCCAAAGTTTAAAGAATCTCATTCTGTTAAATTGCATTATGACAATAAGAAATTTAAAAAAAAAAATCTTTAACTGAGAATGTAAATTGCTAGAAGTAGCGATAAAAATTATTTCATTTTTATGTAGCAACCGTGTGGCGTAATATTCATAGCTCTTGTAGTTTTTAGTTTTATTCATGCCAATCACATTGTTGTAAGTTGCAAACATAAGTAACAAACATAACATAACAGTACAGTAAGTTACCTTGCTGTCAAGACTGAAAATATCAATAAAATATTTTACATTTGTAGCAACCCAGTGCTACAATTGTAACCTTTTTCACCATTCAGCGAATAATTGCGGCTCTAAACTTAGATGATTTAATTGTGGTGATAACCATTATCACAAGGACTGTCCCCTCAAAGAAAAAAATTTAAAATCTAAAGTGTAGTAATGAGGAACATGTTGTCTTCTGGAGGAATTGTCCAAAATTTTCTAAAGTCTATCTTTACAGTTTTGAGACTTTCCAATCGTAATTATAAAAACAGTAATAAGAATACCTTCACCTCTAGCTTTGTCAAGCAAAACATTTATAATGTGAATACAATTAATAATATTTCTCCCATTCAAATCCCTACTTTTCAAATATCCGAATCAAATCTTCTAGTTAACCTGTCAACTGAGCCCATACATATAGCTCTTTTTATTATTAAAGAGATTATTAATGTCTTCTCGTTGTCTATCGAATCCATCAATTTCCTTTATGACAGCCTTCATAACTCTAAAAGCAATGAAGAGAAACTTTTTCTAAGCGGTTTTGCTGCTGAATCTCCTAATAATTAATTCTGCCTTTTTTTATTAAAAGTAAAACGCTTACTTTAAGAACCGTGCCTATCTTCCTATTTTATTGTTCATTTTTCAACTTTTTTTTCAATTTTGAGTCATTTTTAATTCAATGAGCTTCAACTAAATTCAACTCATCTGCATGCCGAGATAGAAGCGCGTGGCTGCAGCGCAGACAAGCATCTTCATTCACCCAGCAAACGACTCATTATCATTGATCTTCTTGTGACAGCGATTTACCTATGATGGATGATGGTGATTTGTTTTCTTTAAGACATGCAAGTCCGAAAACTCCGAAAAACTAAAAAAATTGTGTGTGTACGTAAATGCAATAAAAGTTAAGGAATAACATAGGAATAGCATATTTTCTAATGCTATCTCGTAGGTAAATATTCTTACAACAAGAGCCTTGCACCCACATTTTCCTTACCTAAAGATATCACTTCCCAATGTTTTGCCGACAGAGAAATGTTAAAACCATAAGTATGGATTGGTTGAACAGTAGCAGAAGTACAGAAGTGCATTCATATAACTCTTGTGTTGTAAGCGGTATCAAAACTAATATAGATAAGAAGCGAATACATCTGTATGTTGAACCATTAATGAAATCTTGCAATCAATCCTTTTTTTTTTTTATTTTTAGGTCCTTTTATTTAACGCAACACTTGTATTGTCAGTATGTAATATAGATAAGAAGTGAATACATGAACCATTAATGAAATCTTGCAGCCTTTTTTTTTTATTTTTAGCTGTCCGATTCTTTTAATTAACGCAACACTTTATTGTTTTAAGAAGCGAATAGCTGTATGTTGAACCATTAATGAAATCTTGCAGCCAATCCTTTTTTTTTTATTTTTTTGCCCGATCCTTTTTGTTTGACGCAACATTAGTATTGTAAGGGGTATCAGAAGTACATGGGTAAGTATTTATATGAAATCATTAACGAAATTTTATAGCCATCCCTTTTTTTTATTTATTTTTGTACTGTCCAATCCTTTTGTTTGACACAACTCTTGTGTTGTAAGAGGTATCAAAAGTACTTACAAATAAGAAGCGAATACTTTAGGTATATATATTGAAACATTAATGAAATCTTGCAGCCATTTTTTTTTTATTTTTGACTGTCCCATCCTTTTGTTTGAAATGGGCATCGTATATAGTTTTTTTTATTAAATTCAAACTCTGAAACCCCACGAATTTGTTGAAAAAAATTAGCCCATATAATTTTCATCAAACTTTTATACCACTGTACCACTAAAATTATATTTCTTTTTAAACTGTTGATTCCTTTACAGACCTGTTCAATACTTAAAAATTTCAACAGCCGTTCCGTTAACTATATAAAATAAATAAAAAAATTATCTTACCCCATCAGTTACAAGAAAGACTATTATAAAAAAAAATTATCCTTATATAAGAATAAATTGCTTACATTCTTAACTTAGTTTTTAAACTTTAAAAGCAGAGAAATATATTTGAAGACGATTTTTATATTTTCCCAAGAAAGATTTATCAAAACAATGCATGTAATACCAATAATTTACAAAATAAAAATATATCTACTCTTTGGCATTTCAATATCCATCTAAATTTTTAGAATTTGTTTATTTTTATTTTTAAAGATTTAAAAAAGTAAGAATTTATTTAAAACCCATAATTCAGAAAATTTCTTTCATACAACATCTATTTTACTCAAATTTTAATTATTATTTTAAATAAATGATTAAATAATGAACGAATTAGAATATTCATATACATTGCTTTTTTAAATTTATTTAATATTTATTTTTAACAATATTGTTTGCTGTTTTCAAATACTCGTCCCCTTGACTCTAGAATAGTAGATTTATAGTAAATTCAATGTTAATAAAGATAAACTTTGGGAATACTGTTACTAACAATGTACCTACATTGTATTACAAAAAATTGAATTAGCATCGTCAAGGCGTGATACTCCACTTTTTTCAATACATATGAAGCCCTCTCCAACAAACAGTTTGAAAATATTTATACCCGGCATGGACATATGTGCTATTAATTACGCCTTTCTTGTTGAGCTTTGAATTAAGAAATGTCAAAATAAACCGTAATAAATTCAATGTTGAAATAAACCATGTTATATTATATTTGAAGCTGATAAGAGTAATTATTATTAACTAAATTAATGTTGATTTACTACATAGTCCAGTCACATTAATGTGACCACCTGTCAAAAGGGCCAGAATGGCCGAGTGGCTAGCGCTTTGGGGCTCGGTACCACAGGTTTCGGGTTCGAGTCCCGGCGGTGCCATGGATGTTTGTAGTAGTTCGGAATGCCACTTTAAACCGTAGGTCTCGGTCCTAATAGGATCGTAGAGCGTTGCGGGGGCATTGTTACTCCGCGTCCGTGGCTTATCTTCAAGTTACACGCGCCCCTACGTAATGCAAAATGAGTACGTCTGTGCAGCGCTTGCCTTAAGGCATCCAAGACCAAGCTGTCTAAGTGTTTGCCAGCTGCATTAGAACAAATAAAAAATATTCTGGCTTTAAGTGGAATGTGGTATTTAAGTGGTATTAAGTGGAATTCTTTATATACACTCCACTGCAATGTGCTGCTACCTGGCTTTTGTGATTGGTTATTTCCCGTTGACGTCGAAAGTAAGTGTGTATAAACAATGGTTTTTTTTTAAATGATGAAATATTGTATAATGTGGCTCAAAATTTCTCATTAAAAAATTATATTTTAACAAAATTTGAATATCAAGCAAAAAAAAAAAAAAATAATAATAATGAAATAAGTTTCTAATAGTATTTGATTTTTAACAAAGGCGCTTAATACTTAAATGTATAAAAAAACAAGTAAATGAATTTTAAAACAAATAAAAATATTTAAGCAAAATTGCTCTTTCTATTGTTATAATATACTCATGTCCATAAATTAAGGATAATGAAGTTTAGGCAAAGAAAGAGGCAGAAGCAAAACAAATTTGACTTATTTGTAAAAGTCCATTTATTAAACAAAACGTAAAGAGCAAAAGATGCTATATGTTTGACATAATTAATAAAAATTGCGAAACCTCGAGTAAATTTCAAAAAGAAATTAATCATCACACAAGACCACCGTTGCGGTGTCCACAATGCATGCTCTCTACTCCAGGTTAATCGCAGGCGACAGTGAGTTGCGGTAAAGTGGAACACATCTGACAGGCCTACGAGCATATAGACCAATGTGCCCTAAGCGTCTGTACACGGTCTTCTTGAAACTGTCGTACCGGTAGCTGAAGAGAGCTGACGAGACAGGTCTGATGCTGTGTTCCGTCTGTTTTCTTTTGGCAGTAACTGCTAAATACCGGTCCTCATTCGGCGTTGTAACGCGGGGGCGACCTGTGCTGTAACATCTACTCACATTATCATCATCTTGGAATCGTTACCAAAGCCTGGAGATGACACTCTGGGCGATTCCAAGTTCCTCGGATACTTCCAGCTGGGTACGTACACATTCCAGTCGTCCGATAATTCTACCACGTAAAAAATCATTCAAATGCTTCCTTTGTGCCATAACTATGCGGTTATTGCACTGAAAGGCTTTTAAAGCGCTTATGAACAATTTTACTTCTTTGCCACCATTCCTAATATACCCCTTTCTTACACTCGTCATTGTGACGTACTATGCGCGCCATCTGGTGGTTTCCTGTAATTTGCATATTCTTCTTCAAGATGTGTGTGATAATTCTACAGGTGAAATTTTTATTTTAGAGTTCAATTTATGTGTGATTCTGAATTATCCTTAATTTATGGACATGAGTGTATAATAACAGTTTATTATAAACGTCAAAATAGCTTTTTAATGAAAATATTAATATTTTCTCTCAGAGAATGGTAAGCAATAAATTCCATTCCAATAAACAATTTCCATGTTCTGCATCGAGCTAAATGAATAATAAAATGCAAATAAAGGCATCAAATAAAAACGAGGAAAATAATAAATCATAAACAAAAAACATTGTCTCACTTTCTTAAATTTATTCAAAAACATCAAAAACGTTCTCTTATTTTTATTGTAAGCTTCCCCTCCAATGTTTTATCTTCCTCGCTAAAAGAAAATTATTTTCTTAACATGTATTCAAAAACATAATTTGCATATTTCTAAATGTGCTTTTCTTTAAATCTCTCGGCTCTAAAGGCAGATTGCATATTTATTCATTTGTGAACTAAATCCATTTTTTAACACAACATTTGCATTACATTACGAATAGATGTCTGCTTGTACCAAACATGCAAGTTTCTCTTTTTCCCTTTATTTTAGAATATATTTGTCAAATACATTTCAATGGATTCTATGCAAATTAATTCCAATATTTTATATAATCTTTTATCTATCAATTATAATTAAATTTTTAAGGACAGAAACTAAATTCTGAAATAACTTATTTTTTATCAGATTCATTGCATTGATTTTTGATTAAATTTTAAAATTCCTTTTGACAAAAAAAAGGTCTTAAGTTTCCCAAAACAACTGTATAAGAAATTCAAAAAAATGTGGAAAACGCTTAAGAACACATATTTACGTTAAGAATTATATTAAATGAAAGCATGACTAATATGATATATACTATATAAATCTATATGTTGATATGATACATGATATATAATCATATATGTTGACAGGATACACGATATATGACTATATATATATATATAATATATATATATATATATATCTGTTATGATTACCTATTAGTCATATTTTTAAAATATTTTTCCTGTAATTATTGTCGAAGTTTTATTATATCAAATTTCAAGAAAAATGGGCCTGATTGGCCGAGTGGTTAGCGCTCTGGCTCTCGGTACCATAGGTTTCGGGTTCGAGTCCCGGCGGTGCCATGGATGTTTGTAGGGGTTCGGAATCCACCTTAAGCCGTAGGTCCCGGTTCTAATAGGATCGTAGAGCGTTGCGGGGGCATTGTTACTCCGCGTCCGTGGCTTATCTTCAAGTTACACGCGCCCCCTGCATAATGCAAAGTGAGTACGTCTATGCAGAGCTTGCCTTAAAGTATCCAAGACCAAGCTGTCTAAGTGTTTGCCAGCTGCATTAGAACAAAAACAAAATTTCTAGAAAAGTTAATAAAATTCAAAAAAAAAAATTATTGAAGTTTATTTTTGTTGTTAATATTTGAAAAATAATTATTGTAATTCATACGCGTATTAAAAATCTTGTTTTTATAACACAAATTCATTATTTTTCAGTACATTTTCCACAATTGATGCAGCAAAACTTGTCCTAAATAATCTAATGATTAACACATTTTTGTTTTTGAATTGCAAGAGAACAATTGAAAACCCAACATACGAGGCAAATCGAATTTTTCTGTGATTACGACAAGGAAGAGCACTATAAATTTATAGTCCAGAAAATCGTAAGTTGGGTTTGGAAAGATATGTGAAAAATGTGAACAGTTGTAGATGTACTTGTTGACAGAAAGTACGATGTCCTAATCCATTCTATACCCCAATTCATATTTTAGATATTAGCCAGTCAATGAAAAATTGTTTTGTTTGCTTTTTTTTTTTATGTACTTTTTGTTCTTTTTAATTATCTTAACTATTTTATTTTATTTTCTTAGCTTTAAATTTTTATTTTTAACTTGTATCTTAAATTTTTTTTGGGCATCGTCAACGGACTCTTAATTGTACCTTAAGCTTTAGCTTTTCCGATCTCTTGCTTTAATTGTTCTCAAGCAAGGAGATGTTTTCCCTAAATTTTAAATTGTTTTTTCCTTTTATTTATTACTATGCTATAATTGAAGCAACTTCATTTAATGCTGATTTTTTAACTATTTTAAGATGTGGAGGTATCGTGGTTCTTAAAACCACCTAGGAACTCCATAACAGGTACGCCCGTTGCCCGTTGCCACTATGTCACATTTCATTTATGAGATCTTTTTTATCTGTCAGATTTAATTTATAAGATATATGATATGGTGATATGGTGAAATAATAGATTTCATTCCTTCCAGGAGAATGTACTGAAATGAAAACAAATACAAAACATAGGGTAAGGCACTTGGTTAATTATGCGATATGATTGGTGGTGGACAAACTAGTATCTAGCCAATGTGAAATCAATTACTTACAGTATGTTATTACTTCCAATTATTACTATCGCTATTATTACTATTACTTCCTTTTTACAGTTTTGATGTTTTTTTTTTTTTTCATTTGGTTCTAGGGGTGTTTTAAAGCCTTTATACGTAAATTGGAGTTCAGAATGGAGAGGAAATCGTTGACGCAACAATGTATATAGAGTTTCTATTCGAAAAGCATAAAAAATATGACTGTCTAAAGAATAATATGCCGGAAAATATGCCGGAAAACTACATGAAAACCACACTTACATAAACTTAGTGAAGATTCATTCAAATTATTTAATTTAAGTGTATTTTAAATCAACACACCTTAATTTTTTTATTAAAAATTTTTTTTTAACCTGTAAGATAATAAAATTATTTTTCTCAAATCTTTGAAACACTGCAGGTAAATAAAATATATGCGTGTGTAAATATGAATGAAAAAAATAGTTTGATTACATTCAAAGTCGATAGATCGTTCATGATTAAGTGCGTTTAAACATTAGAAACTTTAATAGTATAATCTCTCGATTTTTTTCCGATTGTAACAGTTGAAATTCTTTGTTAATCACTATGTATATAACGAGATTTACAGTTTTAAATAATGTATAGTACACTGCAAAGAGTCAGAAATTTAAAGAAATAATACAATATTGCAAGAATATTAAAGAATAAATTAATAAATTTGAATCTCATCCTTAATGGACTCACGCACCGGCACAGGTTACAGCTGACGGCTATACGAGTAGAAGATGTAGAAAGTTACCAAATTTTTATTAAACCTGATCATCCGGAAATCTCTCTAATAAATCTCATCACATATTCCAAAACCCTTTCCTCCAAAGAGAAAAAAAGATTAATGGAAAATGAAGTACAGTAGATCGAATCTTGAAAAGAAATTCATATAAAGTCTTCAACAATAACGAAAGAAAATATAGATGAGCAGTAAGACATCAAATCATACGGAGGAAAGCTTATCTAAAAATTGTTTCAACAAACCTCATCCCATTATTTAGAAACCCGTCTAAATAGAACAAAAAGATTAATGGAAAAGGAGTACATAGAATTAAAAATAATTCGTATAAAGCCTTCAAAAACAACGACAGGAAATATGGACCTGGTGCAAGACATCTAATTGTTTGAAGAACAGTTTATCTGAAAATGTTTTCAATAAGCCTCGATACATCATTCAGAAACCCATCCAAATAGAAAGAAAAGATTAATGGATAACGGATATAGAGGATTGAATTTTCAAAAAATTTCATACAAAAGTCTTCAACAACAACGAAAGAAAACAGGGACCTGAGCAAGACATCTAATTCTGTGGAGGACAGTCTATCTGAACATTGTTTCAACAAACCTCGTCCCATTATTACAGAAACTCGTCCACATAGAACAAAAGATTAATGCAAAATGGGGTACAGAAGATTGAATCATAAAACGGTTCATATAAAAAAGAACGAAAGAAAATATGGATGTGAAGGAAGATATCTAAAAATGTTTCCAAAAAACCTCACCATATTATTACAGAAACCCATTCAGAAATCCGTCTAACCAGAACGGAAAGATTGAAGTAAAACAAGGTGCAAAGGATTGAATCATGAAAGAATTCATATAAAGTCTTCACCAACAATGAAAGAAAACATGGACCTGGAGCAAGACATCTAATCCTAAGAAGGACATTTTATCTGAAAATTGTTTCAACAAACCTCATCACATTATTACAGAAACTCGTCCACATAGAACAAAAAGATTAATGCAAAATGGGTACAGAAGATTGAATCATAAAACGGTTCATATAAAAAAAAAAGAACGAAAGAAAATATGGATGTGAAGGAAGATATCAAAAATGTTTCCAACAAACCTCACCATATTATACAGAAACCCATTCAGAAATCCGTCTAACCAGAAAAAAAGATTGATGTAAAACAAGGTGCAAAGGATTGAATCATGAAAGAATTCATACAAAAAGTCTTCACCAACAACGAAAAGAAAATAAACCTGTAGCAAGACATCTAATCCCTATGAAGGACATTTTTTGAAAAAGAAACAGAAAATTTGAAGAGTAACTGAATTTTATAAGCTTCCATTCTTTTGTTTTATATTCTTTCAAATTGATTTTTTTTTTTTGCCAGAAGCAGGTCTTTGAGATTTAAGTGTATTTATTTTTGTTACCATTACTATCTCAGTTTTTTTTTTGTACTAATTTTTATTAAGTAAATCAATCACAAGTGGGGAAGCTGGATTTAAAAAAAAAAAAAAGTATCAGTAAATGTTTACTTAAGAGAATATTTGAAATTTTAATGTAAAAAAAAATTAAGAAATGGGAAATCTGTATGGAGCAAGACATCTAATCATATGACAGGACATAGCATGTACATAGAGCAAGACATTTAATCATATGACAGGACCTAGCATGGACATAGAGCAAGACATCTAATCATTTGACAGGACATATTATGGACATAGAGCAAGACATCTAATCATGTGAATGCAGTTTATCTGAAAATGTTTTCTATAAATCTCACCACATCATTCAAAAATCCTTCCAAATAGGCCGAAAAGATTAATGGAAAACGAGGTACAGTAGATTGAATCATAAAAAAAATTCATACAAAGTCTTCAGCAACAACGAAAGAAATAATGGACATGGTGCAAGACATCTAATCCTATGGAGGACAGTTTGTCTGAAAATTTTCAACAAACCTCATCACATTATTCAGAAACCCATCTAAATAGAACGAAAAGATTAATGGTAAATGTGGTACAGAGGAGTGTATGTTAAAAAAATTCATACAAAAGTCTTCAACGAAAGAAATAAAATATGGACATCTAATCCCTATGGATGATAGTTTATCTGAAAATTGTTTCAACAAACCTCATCATATTATTCAGAAACCCATCTAAATAGAAAGAAAAGATTAATGGTAAATGTGGTACAGAGGAGTGTATGTTAAAAAAATTCATACAAAAGTCTTCAACAACCCCGAAAGAAATAATATGGTGCAAGACATCTAATCCTATGAAAAAAACGCAAATGATAGTTTATCAGAAAATTGTTTCAACAAACCTCACAACATTATTCATGGTGAAACATCCAGTTTCTAAATAGAAACCATCTAAATAGAAAAAGATTAATGGTAAATGTGGTACAGAGGAGTGTATGTTAAAAAAATTCATACAAAGTCTTCAACAACAATTAAAATGGGCATGGTGCAAGACATCTAATCATCCTATGAATGATAGTTTACCTGAAAATTTTCAAAAAAACCTCATCACATTATTCATTGTTAAACCCATCTAAATAGAACGAAAAGATTAATGGTAAATGTGGTACAGAGGAGTGTATGTTAAAAAAATTCATACAAAGTCTTCAACAACGAAAGAAAAATGGGCATGGTGCAAGTTTATCTGACATCTAATCCTATGAAGGATAGTTTATCTGAAAATGTTTCAACAAACCTCATCACATTATTCAGAAACCCATCTAAATAGAACGAAAAGATTAATGGTAAATGTGGTACAGAGGAGTGTATGTTAAAAAAATTCATACAAAAGTCTTCAACAACAATTAAAATATGGACATCTAATCCTATGAATGATAGTTTATCTGAAAATGTTTCAACAAACCTCATCACATTATTCAGAAACCCATTCATCAGATCCTTTTAAACAAATCTCAAACATCAAAAAAAAAAACTTAGTTGAAAAGCGGTACCGAAGGTTGGATAAAAACAGTGACCACACCGAAGCGAACCCATCAGAGCATAATAACGGCCTTTTCTGAAATACCCTTCCTCCAACAGAGCGGAAAAAGCTTCTGAGACCGAAAGCTTTAATTGGAACAGAAGAAGCAACAAAAAGCCACGCTATTAAACCTTCGTTTCGTTAAGTTTGCTTTTCCCGTATTGATTCAACATTTTTTTTTATTCTCCTCTTCTTCTTCTCTGGTTCTATAAATAGTCAAATCATTCTTCTCTGAAGAGTAACTGAATTTTATAAGCTTCCATTCCTTGTTTTATATTCTTCCGAATTGATTTTTTCTACCAGAAGCAGGTCTTTGAGATTTAAGTGTATTTATTTTTGTTCCTTTCCTTTTTCCTACCTCATTTTTTTTTTTTTTAATTTGTATTATTTTTATTAAATAAATGAATCACAAGTGTGGAAGCTGGATTTAAAAAAAAAAGTATCAGTAAATGTTTACCAAGAGAATATTTAAAATTTAAATGCAAATAAAGGTAGTATTTTGGAAATTCTGAGAAATTCTTAATTTGAAGACCAAACGATTTTTTGCTGTTATATAAGTGCTTACTGTAATGTAAAAAAGACGCGTGAGCAAACTCGTAGTTTTAAATGTATTCAGTGCTAGTAGTTTCAAAGGAATTTATTGTTTTTAAAAAGAAATGTGTCTCAATTATTTTTTAATGCTAGTACAAAAATAATTGTAGTAAACGTCCAAATAATATTTTTTGAAAAGATATTTTCTAATGTAAAAAAAAATTCTTGTATCTTATTTTAAAGTATAGGAATACATTAAAGTTAGTGTAGATATTTTATAAAGGTTAAAGAAGAGAAAACAAAATCACATTTCCACACATTTTCATATTTAAATATAAATATAATCTTAATAAAACATATATGTATATATATATATATATATATATATATATATATATATATATGTGTGTGTGTGTGTGTGTGTACTAAAGTTAATTAAATGCTTTACTAGTTTTTAATTACTGGAGTAAAGCAGAGATATAACATGATTTATAGACTCCTGTGGGTATATATTCCCTTGAAAAACTGTTCTAAGGATGTTATAATTAATTTATTTTGTGTTTTTATAAGTATTTTTTTTCTAATTTCTTTTTAATATTTACTCGACAACATCTTTCATACATTGTCTTTTGTAGATTTTGTAAAAATTCTTGTTCTTTTTTGATCTGACAATGCACGTATAGCTGTTAAACATCTTGATGTATTTAGAGTCTAAAGATTCTCAGTTTCGTAGCTACAGCTTATGAACAACTTCTTCGAATCTTCAATAATTTCTTCCTTTTTTTTTTTGAGAGAGAGATGTTTTAATATGACGCACTACAAGACTTTTCTATTCAAATGCTATGATGGTTTTGTTATGCAATCTGAATGTAGCAAACAGCGGTAGTGGCTTCGTTGTGTTTATTTAGGTTCTACCTGTTCTTTTATACACAGATAATTTGTTACAGTGTTTGTGGAGATTTGCATGGTTAATTATATGGGTGGACTTGTTTACATTCGAGGGACACATTAGCATTTTCTAGTTAGTTGAGAAACAAGATGTTTTGTAAATTCATTTAGGTGTTGTAAGTGTAAGTTATTGTGCCAGTTATCAAGAAAATGTAGAAGGTTACGCGTATTGCATAAACGACAATTACGTATTTTAATATAATAACAAACTCTAGAATATTAATCAAGTAGATGCAGATTATAAATGAAGTAATAAGCATCCTAAACAGTTTGAGTAAGAATGAAATTAATGTTAAATGTATTTAATATTTTATGTCTTTTTCTTTAAGAAAAATTATGGCACTGCATGTAATCCCTACTTTTATGGCAAACTACATTATAAGATTTAAAAGTCGAATTAGAAGATATTTATTGATTACCCAAAATTTTATCCTTATGTTTTTATAAATATTTTCAATTATCTCAAGCCCTCGATAAGTGAAAAACGGAAAATTAAAATAACACATAAAATTGAAAATTAATTTTTTTTTTAATTTTTCGACTAATTTTATATATTTAAACTCCATGGTGGTGAAATAAGATAATTATTGATTAATTTTAAAATTTTATGCCGATTTTTCTTATATATTTGAAATTTTTTGAGCTAAAGAAAAAAAAAGTTTTAAATATGTAGATAAATGTGTATTTAAATATATAGATTAAATATGTTTAAAAGAAGAGGATGAAAAATATTAAAAAATAACCTTTACAGTTACAGAAATACATCAGTACAATGAACACAAAAAATAAAAAATATACTATGGTAACATAAGAATAACTATCTAACTAGCATAAGTATTAATGAAACTAAAAGTAAAAAATGCCGAAGGAATGAAAAATGGGGATAAATCTCAGAAAAAAATGCAGGTATTGATTCAAAATAAAATAAATAAATAATAAAAGAATGATATCATAACATGGATACAAAATGTAATAATAAAAAGTGAACAGCAAAACGAAAATAAAAAATAAAATGGATACAAAAATATTATGACGGCTTTCATTCCATGAAAAATGAAGACTTTTGTTGAGTATGATAGAAGGGGGAGCGAATAATTCAATTTGTATTTCAGGGAGTAATGGTTTCTTGGCAGGATTAAATGTTCATTTTCTTCAAAAGAGTTCTTTAATTTGATGATTTTCGTTCCATGGGTTGTAAGTTATATTGTTGTGCCACTGAATGTAAAAGGGCTGACAAGAGAATTTAACATTCCATGATTCAGTATAGTTGCATAGCAGAAAGATTCTTCAGTTTCTCTACAGGAACAAAAATCGTCTTCTAAGAGGGTTGAATCTTTTGAAGTATAAATGTTTTTTTTTTGTTCCAATGCAGCTGGCAAACACTTACAGCTTGGTCTTGAGGCAAGCTCTGAACAGACGTTTTACTTTGAGGCGCGCGTGCAACTTCTGAAGATATGCCGCGGACGCGGAGTACAATGCCCCTGGCAACGCTCTACGATCCCTATTAGGACCAGGACCCTACGGTTTAAAGTGGATTCCGAACCACTACAAACATCCATGGCACCTTAGACTCGAACCCAAAACCTGTGATACCGAGCGCCAGAGCGCTAGCCACTCGCCCATTCAGGCCCTGAAGTATAAATTGTAATACGTAACTTTAAGCGTAATTTCTTCTTTAGACAGAATTCTGAGGGTTTTTGAGACTTTAGGTACTACTTCTAAACATTTTCGACCTGTTTCTTAGATTTGAAATAGCATTACCCATCCTCTAAAAGACAATTATTCAGTTAAATTTGAGATGTTAAAATGAATATGGAAGACAAATTGAGTCGCCATATATAACGCTTGCTTTAACAAGGATATTTGTGTGTTCATTGCCAAATTGTTTGCCCAATAGTGGTTTCTTTAAAGTAATTGGATGGAGTTATTGCTTAAGAGTTTTTGCTGGACTTCTCTGGCGATTGAATGAAGCCCTGCAGACGTTTTCGTGAAACTGTAAGAAACTATTCATAGTATGTTATGTGGAATACATGATCCCTGATATGTGGGCGCTGGGTGACACAGGTTTCGGGTTCGAGTCCCCGGGTGCCATGGATGTCTTTGTAGTGGTTCAGAATCCACTTTAAACCGTAGGTACTGGTCTAATATGATCATTGAGCCCTGCGAGGGTATTATTACTCCATGTTCATAGCTTATCTCCAAGCAACACACACTCAGCAGTTCTATATTCATA